>JALGBA010000169.1:1187500-1397500 GCA_023970755.1 Azemiops feae | reverse complement strand
TCATCACGATCAACCATTCAAGATTACAACAGCGCTGGAAAAAAAAACGACTTACAACTTGGTCCTTTCCCTTATGACTGTTGCGTTATCCTCACAATAACAGGATCAAAATTCAGAGGCTGGGCAATGAGCATCTTTTTACCATGGCTGCCAAATCCCAAGGGCATCTGGGTCACCGTTTGTGACCTTCCCGTCCAGCTTCCAACAAGCAAAATCAATTTGTATGTGTGTGTGTGTGTGTAGTTGGATTTGCTTAATGACCGCAAGATTCATTTAACAACTGGAGTGATTTGCTTAACAGTGGCCGGAAAAAAAAGGTCATAAAATTGGGTGCAGCTCACTTAAGAACCCCCTTGCTTAGCAACAACTGGAGTCGTAAATTGAGGACCACCTGCATTACAATCGTGCATTTGATTAAAAAAGGCTGCTTAATAAATGGGCCTGGAAACAATCCATCAGGCCACAGAGTCACATTATATTGTCAAAGACTTATTTATATTATATCTTGAAAAAAATGCAAGAAGACATTAATCAGATAACTCCTGGGCCATCCCCTGAAAGCAGGAGTCTTCATTTAAGACTTCCTGCTTGTTTAACAGTGTGACTCCCAGTGACTTCAGTTATAGGGGATTTTTTTGTTGGCAATAACATAGAACTCTTTAAAAAAAAAAAATAATAAAAAAATCCCAGTCTAAATTTGGAGATTCCTGATGGTCTCCTCTCCAAACACTAATTAGAATTAGAACTGTTTGTATTTAGATGGCTTTTGAGGCCACCAAGGTTGGCTAGTGACTGCCAGATGGTTGCCCTAATTTGGCGGAGAGAGGAAATCCTATTTTAAATGCAAGAATCTAGCAGGGTTCCTCTTTAGCCTTCTGGCTCTGCAATTGTTTGATCTGGCAACATGCCTTTCGGGAGTATTTTAAGACTGTAACAGAGTCAAGTTTCCCAAGATGCAGTTAGGTCTGTGGCTTAAAAAAAGAAAAGAAAAAAAAAAGAAAAGAAAACCGCTTTCTGGACCTGCTGAATTTAGGTGGCAGCAACCTCATGCTAAATATGTAGCCATGGTTTAAAAGGCATTTGCATGCTTCTCATCACATATATTATTAGTTCGGAATAAAAAGGACGGGAGGAAGGAGAATCAGCCTGGATGCAATACTAATGTCGGCCTGTTGGTGGGAGTAGAGCCTCATGCAGCTGAATTGTCCTCCAACATACAGGAGGAGGCCGAGGGTGACCTTTTGCCATAACATAACCTTTCATTTATCACTGATCGCAGGAGTGGAATAAACATATTTACTCGTGTTTTACTTTCCACTTATAATATCCAGTGGCATGGGAGGAAAATGAAAACAATTGTTCATAGGGGAAACTTCTGGGCTTTATCTGGCTATACGGTTTCCACCACCTTTCTGTGGGTCTTAGGCAAGGTATATTGCATTTTAAACTATGTGGAAGTTGTGTTTTTTTCCCATCGGTTGCGAAAAGAGCAAATAACATTCCTCAGCTGTGGTTTTTGGATTGCTTTGTGATGCAGGCACGCGTGCCTGTGCTCAGACTGGGGAGGTTTGCTGTCTTTTGCAGATATTCTTGATCCAGATAGTCAGAAAATGACTTTTTTTTGGGGGGGGGGCAGATTATTACTTTTGAGGCATCTTTAAGACAACTTATCCTTTCCTGACCCTTGCTGCACGTTGCAATGTGTACTAATTCCTCCAGATTTCCTGGGTCAACAGAAAGGCTAGTAAAAAGATTTGGGTTTCATAATTTTCCGATAGCAACAAGAATGCAAGTATTAATTGGTGCTAGATGTTTTAGTAAGGCTGTTATCAGCATCTTAGCAGGATACGTAGCTCATAACAGGTGACTCATGTATAATATTTAGTTTATTCAAAAAAAAAAACCATTAAAATACAAAATGCCAAAATATTTTTAAAAAAGCAAAAGAAGAATAAACAGACCAAACAAGACATCAAAAGATAAAGTGTCTTAGAAAAAAGATTAACACATATAGACATAGTATCCTCCTTAACTGAATTCTGATTAATACACTACAACAACGTTAGTTTCTCACCCCTTAAATAGGTAACTCTTTCAAGGTGCAAGCCAATTTTCCTTATCCCTGGCCTTACTTTACTTTTTCAAACTTAAAATCCAAATGTATTCTTCCAGATAGAAATTCCATTCAACAACGATGTAGAAACATTGCATCTAGGTTTATCCATCCAATATATCATGCTCAAAAGCAAAAAGAATGCTCATTTGTTGCTGCTAGGATATGTCAGAATGCAAATGTTAATACTCAGAGTGAAGAAAGAAAGAAAGAAAGAAAGAAAGAAAGAAAGAAAGAAAGAAAGAAAGAAAGAAAGAAAGAAAGAAAGAAAGAAAGACCAAATTTTAACATTTCTTGGTTATTAGCAATCAACATTTGCACAATGTCTTCTCCATTACAGCATCTGAGCAAATGCCATGAAGAAACAAATGTGGAACATGAATGTGATTTTTTTGGGGTGGGGGAGAAACATTTGCATAGGTTACATTTGGAAAGGGGCGAGGATATGTTCAGAGTGGGAACATTATCGACAGCACAAGTGCAATTTAAAGATAAAAGTGCCTCCAAGAATGCACGTAGCCAACAATTAATGTTTTTGTTAACGACTGCAGGGCTCTGAAAATGCTTTTGTATGAATTCTCTCTCAAACTTGACAGCAGAATAAGAGGGAGTGCATTAAATCAATGGCATTGCAAGGATCACCTCTGGATAAAGAGGTAGAAATCTGATATCTTAACTGTTCATTAAATTCTGAAGATAATCTCAGCCTAATTTAGCTCTCCTGTTTGGAGAAATTTTGAAGGCAGTTTTTTCCCTTTTTTAAGGGGAGAAAAAAAAGCATAATTCCATTTCATTTCAAATAATATTTATTACATTTTACAAAGCATGCGTGTAAAAAACAACATAAGCCAACAATTCAAAGGCACGATAAAGAGTAAAAGAGAATAGGGATAGAAGTGTGGGAAAGTATAAAGAAAAGGAAAGTATAAAGAAAATATATATTCAAAGAATGACTTCGGACTTTTTCTTCCAAGGATATAGAGAACTCTTACTTTTGACTTAGTTTAAGATTATAATAAAATGTCCACCCCCACCCCCCAAAAAAAGAACATTTCAAAGGAAGAACAAGGTAGTTTAAATGTGAACAACAATATGACTCGGTTCAAAGTAGGGGAGACTGTTAAGTAACTCTCATCTCTTTTTGAAAATGGCACGTCTGCCTAATTAATAGTGAAATCTGCACAACTGTGTTCAAACGCAGTCCTTTCAAACTCACGGCACACACTTTAGCCGATCACACAATGCACGTTTGTCTTTTACAGTTGTATAATTGGAAGACTTACAAAACCATGATTTGTTTCCCCCGCCCTCCCCACTGCCCCCCGTTTTAGCAGATTGTGGAGGAAGACTTAACTTAGCTCTCTTCTCTATTGATCCCTAAAACCTTTGAGATGATGGTCGGAAAAACCGTGAGCGATCATGGTTCTTTCAAAACTTAGTTGCAAGCCTGACAGTTGCACTCGGTAGAAAGCAGACACGGTAGAAGAAGATCTGGGTTAGTCTAGGATGGCCAAAACATGTTGAAAAAAAAATGAGCCTAAAAAGGAATCCGTGTCAGTAAGCTTTGGTCCTTGGCAAGAGGCTTTAAAACGGACGTATTTCCCCCCCCAGCCCCCATCCACACACGGGAGAGCCAGATTTGCAGCGCACCTGCCTGTGTTCGTACTCAGAAAGCAAAACACCAACATTTTGCCTTTGAATCCCTAACGTAATGTCCCCTTGGCTCCTAGATAATTCTTCAGAATTTTCTATCCTATACAGCACATTATCAGTTTTTGGATACAAGCTTGTCCATTAAATCTTAGCATTATTGCAATTCTTTGTAATAGGTGGGAGGGTGCATCAGAAAAAAAAAATGTATATCTGTATAATTGTGTCAGCAGTTAACAGCACAGGAAAAAAAAAAGGCATTACAGTAGCTATAGAAATGATTCCGTTTAGAGATTATTGTGGCTAACTTATTTTCCCTTGACTGAGGTTAGCAGTGAACTCATTCCTGGCGGGTTAATGAAAAACCTGTAATAGCGTCAACTCTTGAAAAATATTCTGGCTATAGATACATTAATAGTTTATTAGATGCTTAAGCACTTGAATCACCTAGTCAGTTATTTTTTTTGAGTCACACCTATATTCCAATTGTCTTTAAATCTTGCTCAGGGTTATGAAGCTTCATCTCAACTTCTCCGTTAGAGACAATGAAGTTCCCTCTAAGGTAGTATATCCCAATTTTGATTTTTTAAAAAAAATCATGCTAAAGGAAAGCAATGAATTAATAAGTTAGCAGATGTAACAAGATTCTATTTGTCTGTCTGTCTGTCTGTCTGTCTATTCTGATAATAAAAGCTGCAAATAGAATTTGCATGCTCTCTCTCTCTCTCTTTTCCTGTGCAAACAAATCTGAATGAAACATTTTTGTTTTGGATAGGCAGGGACTCGATAGTAATGAAGAGACCCAGAAGTATAGGAAATATTTTGCTAATTTTGCATTTAAAATTCAAAGGCCCCCTTTTTTTTTTGCCTGAAATCAAAAGTTAACTTTTTAAATAATTTATGGTTGCAATAATGCATGTTTTTGTTATTGAATTGTCTCTCTATAGTTCATATACTGAGCAAAACCTTCCCTCAGCTAATTATAACTTACAGTATTTTCCCAGCAGTCTCACAATCAAATTATTCAAAATTGCATTTCTTTATTGCATATTGCTAAAACTCAAGACAAGCAAACATCAAGATAATAAACAATTATTTATTGGAAATTATTACCTAATATATAAGATTAACAGCTTGTAACTATTAAGATTAATACAGGCAGTAAGCTGTATTTATTATACTTATTTTGCCATAAATATCTTTGTACAAAACATATGTTTATGTATTGCAATTAATGAGAAAAAGTGTAAGATTAACAATTTGTGCTGCATTTTGCCTTAGATTTATGTGCACTGTAAAACTTATTTATGGCACTTATTAAAAGTATTTAATGATAGACTTTTAGGTGCTATATTTTAATGTGCAAATATAAAGTATAGTAGTCTAAAATTATAAAATGGAAAATTATAACTGAAATCCAACAATCTCACTGTTTTCTGCAGTAAATCTGTTTTAAAGTGATCCTCTCTGGAATTGCAAGATCTTAAAACGGTCTCCCTTTTATTTCACAATCTGTTGTAATGTGTAATGATTTTAATAGTCCCTTTTCCTTCATTAGAGCTTTCTTTGCTACCTTGCTTTTCAAGGTAACTAAACGGCACACAACGAACAGTTACACAATTCCTTTTCGTGGCAGGATGAGAAGAACTTTGCAAGCAAATGAACAAAAGAGAAACAAAACGGGATTACTAGAGGCTAATTCTTACAAATGTACAATGTCCTTCTAGTGGGCGAAGATATTTTCACCCTCTGCAGTACATTCCACATTCCTATTTTCTAGCATTTTTCAATATGCAAAATCAATGTCGCACAGCTAATTATAACGGGCTTCATTTCATAAAAAAGCATGCTGGAAGCCAGCCACAAAATTCCTCTCATTATATGACCCCTGTTTATTAAAAAATGGTTATGAAGTCTCTCTACTAAGGGAAAGATTGTTTTAGTCTTTTAGTTTGGCGTGTTTGCATTCAAATGGCTTTTTCTAAAACTTACAACCAGCAGCAATGAGATTGTTACTTTTAATTCCTCTGCACACCAAGGTGGAGTGGAGTTGTGGGCAAACCATTTTTCAAATAGAGGAACATTTTGAATGTCAGTTGCTGTGATTTGGTGTGGAGGAATCCGTCACTCAAATGTAGAGTATACAGTTCTGTGTATGAACCTGTCTTTGATATGTTTTGTGTTCTATCTTTTGAGGGGTAAAAACTAAAAATGGACCATTTCAACAGAAGTCACCAGAATTTTCCTTCCCAAAGAATTTTGCCTGGCTTCATTTTTACTTTATTTCCAGCACGGGCAGAATGTTGATTTGTGCATCTTTGTGCTTGGATTTTATCGTATATAATTTTTGTAAACTGAGGGTTACAGCTAAATGACTGCTAACATTTTAAACAAGATTCTGGTTTTTATGCACTAACTCACTGGATCTTATCAATTCTCTGGATCCTGGAAAAAAATATGACTTGCCTCCACTTAGTCAATGAAATCAATGGCATGTAAGGCCAAGAATTTAAAGGGGTAAAATGGGTTATTTAAGCAACTGATAGCTTAAGGCATCCATTTTCCCTCTTAATATCCCTGGAGCCTCCAAACATGCTAAGAAAGGACCTATATTTTAGAGCTCCTGTTTTCAAGGGATAGTCTCTGTGGTCCACACAGGATATTATGGTTTGGCATGAGCCTGCAGGCTGAGCTTTTGCAAGAACCTCAGCTGAAGAAATCAATTTTAGAAATGGGGAATCGGCCCCATTGATTAATCTCCCAGTTTTCTGTGGGAAATTAAATTAATTTAGGTATTTCTACTGCTGATTTTAATGGAATCAGACCTTAAATAAAGATCTTGGCTTTCTAAGTCACAAATGTTCCATCATTGAACAAAGAGGGGAAAACTTTTAATCTTTACATCAAAGGTCTAAAAAGTAGGGTTTTTATGAAGTCAGCCTTTTAAGGATTTCATTCATTGTAAGGCAAAAATACTGGATTACTATGAGTTGAAGATTCTAAGGAGAAAGAAAAGAAAGAAAGAGAAAGAAAGAAAGAAAGAAAGAAAGAAAGAAAGAAAGAAAGAAAGAAAGAAAGAAAGAAAACCAGATAAATAAAGTTAAGCTTTGTGACAGTTGTCTAAACTGAGAGGGATTCTTTTCTGATTCTCACAGTTTTCAATATTTGTCGAAATGAATGGGATGGGGTTATTAGAATTCCAGCAACTGAACAATTTTCTGTGTAGAACAAACACATCCCTATGTACATTAGGGTAGATGCATTGCGAATCTCTTTCTAATAGCTTCTCAACAAACTGCTGAAGAGGTGAATCCCTTCACTGATAATGGAGAATTTTGCTGCTGGTTGTTTATGCAAAAATCTGAAGAACTAGATCTGTCTGAAAATTGCTACTTGGATAAGCAGTGAAACATTTCAGACCAAAAAAGAAAAGAAGTCCAGTTGCCATGATGCAACTTCCAGATAAATCTTATAAGAATCTAGATTTAGTTTCTTTCAACCTGGTGTCTTCCTTCTGCAGATCCAGACATGCTAGCTGGGAAAGTTTATCCTAAATAATGTAAAAGAGTCTAGGAAGCTGATTTCAGAGCTGTTCTATGCCATTCACTCATCCTGAATTCAAAATGGCAAATTATTTGGATTCTGGAGGTGTCTTTCTCCATCTGCAATCTGTTTCTAGCTACAGAAAGAATTCTGAACTGAGTCTTTTTTTTTTATTATGTGGATATAGTTGCTACTTCAGTTTGTTTACTAAATCTTTCCCCAGTGATAAAACAGAAGTGCCATGAAAAACCACATTCTCCTTTAGCTTTGCCCAACGAGGTGGCCTCTAATGTAGCCAGCATCATGTTAGCATGCAGTCAAAACTGTGTTAGATAAACCAACTTGACATAAACCAATGTCATGTATATCAGATATGTTTGTCCTGTTGCAAACACTGTGCAGGTAGTCCTCGACTTACAATCACAACGGAGCCCAAAATTTCCATTGTTCAGGAAGACAGTGGTTGTTTTGCCCCATTTTACGACCTTCCTTCCCTCAGTTGTTAAATGAATCATTGCAGTTGTTCAGTTGGTAACACGGTTGTTAAGTGAATCTGGCTTCCCCCATTGACTTTGCTTGTCAGAAGATTGCAAAAGGTGATTGTGTGACCCCGGGACGCTGCAACTGTTATAAATACAGAATTTTGTTCAGGTGACCATGTGGATTTTGCAATGGTCCTAAGAGTGAAAGATGATCATCAGTCACTTTTTTTTTCAGTGCAGCTGTAATTTTGAACAGTCACTGAATGAATGGTTATAGATCAAGGACTAGCTGTACTGGATGAGACTGAACACTGTTGTGATGGTTCTTTGAAGCTAGAATATATAGCTGACCACCCATTCTGGATGGCATTTTCATTTTCTTTCAACTGTGGCATGCCATTCCTGTAAGTTGCTTTAGAGATGTCTTGCTCATTGCATGAATTGTGGTCCCAACCTTTTCCTACATCTCTTGGTACGATGGCAGAGCTGCAGAAGTTCAGTGACCTCACTGAACTGAAAGGCATGTATCTGTGGCTGACTGTATTTCTTACATTTTTTCCCTCCTTGTAACCTTATTTTTTTTAAAAAAAAAATACGACAAACTTAACTACTTTGGGTAACTTATGTAGAGCACAGAGTTTTAAAAGCAAAATTTCTTTTGGGCTTTTAAACATTGTGCCCAGAAAAAAAAAACAAGGAAAGGACATATATAATTTTAAATGTGAGTGTTTAACCAATAGACTCAAATGTCAAAGCCAGTGAACCAAAAAATTCCAGTCTCTACAATATTTGCAGACAAAATGACTTCAGGTTTAATACACATTAACGAGAGGAGATAAACCAGGTGCTTTTCCAACTGTGTGCTCATAGGAAAAGGAAAAATAAATACTTTTAAAAAAACAACCCTTGATTTGGTTTTATAGGAGAAAAATACTTCAGGCCCGGATTTCAAACTGGACAGATACGTCTGTGGGTTTGTGTGTGTCTGTGTGTATGTTTAAACTTGTACTGTATGCCCCCTGGACTTCCTGTGACTCTAGGCAGTGGCAACAATCAAAATAAATTAAAAGACATGAAAAAAGGGTAAAAGATGGTAAGACCAATGGACCCAAAAGTTGGAATGAACCCAAAAGTCAGCTACATTAATATCAACCTTCTGGTATCCGTGCCCTCCCTTCATTAACCTGGGAGGTACCGTTTTATGATGCTCCCTGTCCTTCCTTAATAATCCATTTTGTACGGAGATTTTGACTGCCTGGCCATTATGCTGCTAAATATCCAAATGGGAACCGCTGGGAGAAATCATCTGGAGAAATAGGATATATCGACATATAGTTATTTGTTCTTTCCTTCCATGGTTCTTATAATTCAGTACCTAGAGATGGCTATTCACTAGATAATGTCTGAAAAACATAGACCTGAGTCAGATAAAATCAAGAGGCTTCCTGGAGGCAAGTGGATGCTGAAAGCAGAATTCAATCTGCTCATAGCTTACTTAGGAAATCCTTAAGGACAACTTTGCACCAAGGGGTAAAATAATAGAGACCCTTTGTTAACTTAGGCTGAAGTGGCAACCATATCCTTGGTGACATGTGTCCTCCTCACATCTGAAGGTCCACAAGTTCTCCATATTTGCTCAATTATAACTGGTATCAGATTTATGGAGTTTTCTGATAGCTCATTTGTTTTAGTCCTAACTGGAGATTCAGGGTTGAATGTTTGCATGTGAAGAATATTCTCTGTGATTGAATCATAGTCTCTTCCAGCAGCATGTATGTACTTGAGGAATCTACAAACAAAAACGCTTCCCAACACCTGGGATTATTAGCTTATGCAACTGGACAACAGGGTTGAACAGTTGGATTCATACAACCTCCTTTTTTTTAAGATTAAGCTAGTGCATCGTGAAGTACAGTTGAATCTATAGCCCTAAGATATTGCCCTTTATGCTTAAGGATACCATAGTACTTTTTCTGAAGCAGCAATTTAATAAAGGAATCCCTTCTCTTCCTTAGCAAGTTTAACACAAGTCTCTCATTTTCTTGGCAAACTTTATTCAAGTTAAGATTTATTTTTTCCAAGACATCACACATAAAAACCCAGTTTCCATCTGGCAGATCTCTCCTTTGTGATTTCCCCACAAAGGCAGTATCAGAAGCAATAGCATTATCTTTCTGTGCTTAAGATGAAAAGGAGGGAGAGAAATGTTATCATTTTGAAGGTGAGGTTTAGTTACATTTGTCTAGCTATCTTTACGCTATCTTATCTTGGTTAAGCCAGTTAGATCATGCAACACTTGTCCAAGGTCTAGTGTATTCAATAGACAAGTCACATAGCTATTTCATATTCTCTTCATATTTCTATTCTGGCTTGATTTTGGAAGCTGTTTATATTTTGAACAATTGTTAAAACGCTGTAAGGCTGACTGCCTATTCACTCAAGGATATTTTATGTTGTAAAAAGTCACACTGCTACAGAAATGGGTTAGAAATCAACACAGACGGTCAGTTCCCCACACACACTTGCCTCTGTGGAACTGTCCATAGTACTGAACAGCCTTGTGATGGCTGTGAGCCTTGGTGCAGATGTGCTTGCTGTTGGATTAGTCTGTAACAGTGTATTTATTTTATTTATTTTATTTTATTTTATTTTATTTTATTTTATTTTATTTTATTTTATTTATTTTATTTAATTATTTTATTTTATTTTATTTTATTTTATTTTATTTTATTTTATTTTATTTTATTTTATTTTATTTTATTTTATTTTATTTTATTATTTTATTTTATTTTATTTTATTTTATTTTATTTTATTTTATTTTATTTTATTATTTTATTTTATTTTATTTTATTATTTTATTTTATTATTTTATTTTATTTTATTTTAAAATTTGTATTATGTTTATAAATTATTTCTGTATTAAATTTATATCCATTTATATGACATCTCACTGTCAAGAGACTCTGGAATAGTGGTACAAACGTTAAATCGCTAAATGTTAAATAAACAGAAATTAAATAAGTTAAAAAAACAGAATACTACTGGGTGGATGTGGGATCTTGTTCCTAGTCCACTAACCACCCCCAACATTAAATGCCCCCATCGGAACCCCAAGCCAGCTTTTGAGACTCCTAGATCTCACCTCAAGGGGCATGATGTTCCACTGGGACCCTTGGCAGAAAAGGACCCTGCCAGCCAAAGTTCTTTGACTGACGGAGTTCATAGCATGCCCCTTCTGCCAGCACAAGTGAGGTGGGCTAATCCCATTGGAATGGGCTCATGCCATAAAGGGCTTTAAACACCCTAGCCCAGGGGTCCTCAACCTTGGCAACTTTAAGACTTGTGGACTTCAACTCCCAGAATTCCTCAGCCAGCAAATCTGGCTGAGGAATTCTGGGAGTTGAAGTCCACAAGTCTTAAAGTTGCCAAGGTTGAGGACCCCTGCCCTAGCCAATACCTTGAATTGGATCTTGAAGCAGACTGGTAACCCGTGCAATTGCATAATATAATGAATAACAATTAACACATTCTTCTTCTTTCCAGTACGTTTGTACTACAATTCCAAATTTTCTATGGAATCTCTTCTTTCTCTGGGTGAACTTGGACTACACCATTTCTTTCCCTCTGTATTGTGTGGCTTTTGAAGACTTTCCTGGAAAACCAAGAGGCCACACGATTTGTTTTTGTATATTTGTAGATCGTAGATTTGTGTCCTACCCACAGAGGCTAATAATAACAGCTTAGCTACCAAGAGAAATAGATTATGATTTCAATATAGTTGAAAGAACTCTGTGCATACAGTGATTCCACTTTATTTATTTAGGTAGAGTAATTGCATCACATTTTTCCCCCATAGAGATATGTAGATAAGAAGATTTGAAAAAGAAATCACATTTATGAAGAAATTGCACCAGTTCACGGTCTTGAGTCATGAGAATTACTAACTGCCAATTGAGTAAGTTCTATCTTTTCTGACACCATTCCAATTTTAAATAAAGTTGTTTCTTTTAAACAAATATATTTGACCAAAAGTTTCTTTAAGAAAGAGCTTGCGGTTCCTTAAGGACTACTGTACACTTTTATTTATGTAGAAGTGAACTCCAATTTAGAGAAAAAGTATGAAACAATAAATACATTAGTTTTCAAGTATAAATGTTAGAAAAATTTCCCCAAGTCAACCTTGGAGTATCATTTAAGAAGCTTGTAAAATCCCACTTCAAAGTAGGTGGGTTTTATAATCTAAGACAGAGAGGTCCTGCCCATTTTTTTTGGTCTATTCATCCCTTCCCTTGTCTTGAATTGTTTGCAAAGAGGAATAATAATCAACACGAATATGAATTTCTGCTGTTTATTTCCCCATAGCATTGGTTTATCAGTTTGTGAAGATTTGGGGAAAATTCACACAGATTTTATTATTTCAAGGGTATTTGCAGTAGTGAGAATGACACACTAAAAATTTGTTGTTATGCACACACCTGCAATAGAAGGCAGGCAGCACCATATACATGATGGTGGAAGGAAATGAAAAGGTTTCTTTTAATGCTTAAGTTCTGCTAATTTATCTGACACTTTTTATGTCTAGAGTCACTAGAAGACAATGACTTCTTTTGACCAATTGAGGTGACCAACTTGACCACGAAGCTGCAAAATGCTTCACAGACTAAGTATGCAAATATCTTTTCGGGAAAGATATCTCAATTTAGAAGACTGTACATCCACTTTTGGGTCTTCCCACGTTACCATTTTTATGAAAGGCATTTCATTCTTGGGATATACGAAGTTTAGACCTAGGTGGGCAAAACCAGTCCCATGGCAACGATTGGACAGAAAGCTGTTTTGAGCTATTTAACCTTAATGTGACAACATAGTAAGTAGCCGCAGGGATACGGCCCTCACAGATCTAGTTATAGCCAGGCATGTTTAGTACTGAATTCTCACTAGTTATAATTGTTTGAGGGGGCATGATGACTCAGCAGTTAAAGCCACTGAGCTTCTCAGCTGGAAAGCTGACAGCCCAGGTTCAAGTCCTGAGCATTGCATGACAGGGTGAATTCCCGTTCCTGCCCCATCTCCTGCCAGCCTAGCAGTTTAAAAGCATACGAGTAGATAAATAGGTACCTTGATATATAGTCATGCTGGCCACATGACCACAGAAACGTCTTTGGACAACGCCGGCTCCCTCGGCTAGGAAACAAAGATGAGCACAGCCCCTAGAGTTGGACATGACTGGATATGGAAACCTTTACCTTTATAATTATTTGAATAGAGTTGGAGTACTGAAGTATCCAGATCAATAGCTTGCATCAATCCTGCACAACAGTTTTTGGGATTTTCCCATTTAGTTAAGACAATGATAAGTGGAATGTGTTTTGAACTCATTTTACTTTTTCTTGATGGAGAACTTAATGCTGCTCTTTGGCTTAAGCAGAGATGGGCATCCTTTTGTTGTGGGTCTTCAAGGGGTCTCTAAGAAAACCTGTTGATGGCCCCTGGAGTTTCCTCTGACTGCACCTCTTGCTGATATGTGGGGATATATGAGAAATGTACAAAATCATAGTATATGGCTTACGAATTGTCTTCACACATCTCAAAATGTAGAGAGAAAAAGAATCCCGTAATCAGAAAGAAAAGAACATTCAACCCTATAGTTTGCAAGCTTGCCCTGTCTAATATTGCTCTTGAGGTTATATAGGTATCTAACCATCCTTTCTTGTAACCTCCACACAGGTATCAAAATAAAACAAATGATCTGCTGTAGATCTGCTTTTTAAATGGATGCCTTTTTAGCTCCCAGGGTATTTTTTTAACCTTTGTTTCCCCAGTAAATTTACTTACACAATGCAGAGCACGGGTGCTAGTTTTTTCTTCTTCTTTTTCTTTTTTTCTTTTGCATCTTCCTTTTGTCTGCAAGCATATTCACCCACCGCTTAATTTGTCATAGCCCTGGAGGTATCAAAACTAATGAGCTTTGTTTGAATAGACTTTTTCCAGTTCATCTAGCACACTTTGGGGTAATCATTCAGCTTCTGTTTCCTTCTTGATGTGGAGTATTCTGGGATATAGAAGGAAATCATGGTGTTAATTTAGGCGGCTTGCCCCAAACAGCCGAGCATTCGGCACCTATCCTAAATATTTTTATTTCATTCATTTCACCATAACCTGAAATGTCGTTAGGGACAACCTGATCTTCATTTAGATCGCAAGAGGAGTCAAATGGAGTAAAAAGAGTTTTTCTGAATTTCTGATTGGGGAGGGCTTGCAATTCATAGGTAAGAAATATTTAAGAAACAACGTTTGTTTCAGATCTGTTAGGCCTTCATTAGCATCCTTTAGACCAGCGGTCACCAGCTTTTCTGGCTCCACGGACTGGCAGTGGCGGCGGTGAGTGGCGGCGACAAATGAAACGTTGTGTGCTCGCCCAACACTTCCATGAACCAGTTCCCAACAAGCCAGGGACCAGTACCGGTCCACAGACCAGGGGTTGGGGGCTGCTGTTTCAGACATAGCCTTATCCATAGAAGCAGACATTGTTCCTAATATTGTAATTACTAATTTCTGACCCCATTCTTTGAAGATCTGCTCTAATGTTCCAAATGTTATAGTATTTTGTGTCATTTTGTCTGAGAGCTGCAGTTCTGAAACAAATGAAAGGAAATGGCTTTGATCAAGCAGTTTCTTTTTTGAGTGCTTACATATTTGTTGACATTTGAGTTTCAGATGTCAAATAAGCTTGACTTTGGAAACAGGACTAAAAATGCAATAGGCACACTTTGAAATCTTGCAATAGCTTGACAGTAAATTTGTATTTATAAATAGGAAAAAGCTGGCTTCAGGAGAAAAGTGTGCTAAAGGGTTAATGCCTGCCTTTTATTGTAAGGCAGTTTTAATGCACTTTCTTTCTCCAGGTCTGCATTTCTATTTGAAACCTTTCAGTGCTTTGCAAAAATCATTTTATTGTCTTAATATTATTATTTTTAACAGGTGGAACAGTCACAGCTGCGAAGGATCCATGGGAAATGACTGCTTTTAAATACTGAATGGAAGATTTTTTGGCACTTCTTATATTTTCTCTGCTATTTTGGGAGGTGAATCCCAGTGGCAAAGATTGCCAGCAAAAGATTCTGTGTGTACATCTGAAATATTTCTATCCATGTATTTCAGGCTCAGACTTTTGTGTGTCTAGTTTGCATCAGATACCACTCTAATTATGTCCAGTTAGCAATGTGAAATCTTGACTGGGGAATGGCTGTTGTGTGATTGGTGAATTAGCCCAGTTCCCTGATTTCAATTAATCAATCAATCAAAATACAGCTGGAAGGGACCTTGGAGGTCTTCTAGTCCAGCCTCCTGCTCAAGCAGAAGACCCTATACCATTTCAGACAAGTGGCTGTCCAGTCTTTTCTTAAAAAACCTCCAGTGATGAAGCATCTACAACTTCTGAAGGCAAGCTGTTCCTCCCATAATCTAGTCAATCACATTTTAGCTTAGTGGGTCATGTAAAATGAGATGGTAAGTCATATGTTTTAGGCCAATACGAGGTCCAAAGAGAAAAGCCATTTTTTTCCCTTGAGGCTTTCTGAAATTCTGAAGCAAAGACAAAGGTAAGTTTGTAGTAAGATTAAAAACTGTGAATCTTCCCCAGTAGGGGGACACATTATCTTATTGCATATAAAGACAACCGTTGGGTTCCAGATGCTTCTCCAGAGGGTTTTGCCCCCAATCAGCTTCCACTTCAATGTGACCCCATCCAGATATTTTGAGAGCACAACTCTCCAAATTCTGAACTGCTACAAATACTGGGAACTGTGGCCCCTTCCTGTCAAGAGGGGGCTAGGTTGAGAAGAGTTTGCCTTCACACATATCCTTGAAGGACTTTTCAAGGTACAAATCTTCCATGATTTTTTTTTGTCTGGGGTCCAGGGTTTGGTATGATGCAAAGAGCCAAAAAGGATGCTCTGTTTTTCAACTTCTGAACATGAATTTATTTTTCCTCTACTTGTTTGGAGAAGGATCCATTGCTGAGAAATGTGGAAGGAAAGAGAAGGAGAGGATGACCAGCAGCAAGGTGGATAGACTCAGTTACAGTGGCAAGGGTGGAAGAAAGACCTGAAAGAACAGATTAGGACCAGATCATCATGAAGAAAATCCATCTATATGGTTGCTAAAAGTTGACAATGACTTAAGAGCAATGGCACGTAGAACTTTATGCCACTCTCTAAGCAGTTTACAGAGTCAGCACATTGCCCCCAACAATCTGGCTCCTCATTTGATACTGACCTCGGAAGGATGGAAGGCTGAGTCAATCTTGAGCCAGTCAGGATCGAACTCCTGGCAGTGAGCAGTGTTAGCCTGCACATAATCAATCAATCAACCCATCAGATGCCACCCTATAGTGACAAGAACATGCATGCAAGTGTATGTCTCCTGCTTGTTGGCTACAGACCAGGAACACCTGTTCCTTGCCATGTTCTTTGCATCCTAGGGAGCTTATGAACTTGGCTTGCAATTCATATTTGCACTGTGAGTAAAAGCACCGCTGTTGATCCATTGGGAACAACGAATGGTGCTTTGCCAGGCCATAGTATTGCACAATTGATATTATAGTACTTTGATGGGGTTTGAGAGATAGATAGAGGAGAAAAGTATCAGTAGCTGATTCTCCAAAAAGTACTGATTGGTTGATGTCCAAATTGGGATTCTGGGCAGTGTTTTATAAAAAGATAATGTATCTTTAAGCCTAGGTGCCCTTCAGGGAAATGTATTGGATAAATGTCTTCTGAAAAGCCGGTAAATATTCCATCGCCTCACTGTCATTACTGCCACGAAATGATAATGAAGCATGAAAGAAATATAATTCCATATTCAGATGACAGCATTAGCCTTCATAAGCAAACTGAAATATTTATTAGTAAAATGTTCAGTATCTACGCCAGTAATCTAAGAAAAAAAAAGAGGACAAAAATGTTTTATAATAAAAAAGAGATTGAATGCAGAGGTAAAATCTGGTTGGCTGATTTTATTGCTTATTATTAAATCCTGGCAAAACAATTATTTTTTTTTCTTTTCATTAGTAAGGCACCCAAATTAAAACTATGCCCCCAGGCTGTGAGGTTTACAGTAGTGATTAAAAACAAGAAATTGTGATACATGGGGCTTTTTTTGACAATGGCGTAATCAAATTCATTCATAATGTTAAATCTTTCACTGACAATTTTTTTTTTTAAAAGCAGCAAAATACAACAGCCAAAAAAGAACCACATGCCACAACTATCAAGGAACAGAAAGGAGAGGGACCTTGTTTAAATAGGAAACTTACACAATGTTTCTATAATCTTGAATACAAACATTAGAGTGTAGTTAATTAGGGTAATTATTGTCTAAATTGTGCCTAATTGTTTTATGCTGAATAGAAACGCCATGAATGAAATCTTCAGAGTTTGTACGAGGCTTGGAAGGGAAGGTTTAAGAAGCTAAATCTTCAAACATAATGTGATACGTTTAGATGATATTTCCTCCTGAGGAGGGAGAGATTATCCCCAAATAGACCAAGACAAAAATAAACTTATGTCTTGACCTCTGTTTCACCTTATCGAAAAGAAGGTGCACAAGACTCATTTACAATATATGCATAGCTAAGTATTTGTCTACTTGAAAGCCCATCCTTTAACGAAGGGGTGAGAGCAAGAAAGATCTTTGAAGTGGATGAAAAATTAGGAATTCAAGTGACCACAATCAATTCTGAAACACTGCACAAAATTAATTACAGTTTTGCATCAGAAGCAAGAATGTAGTTTGAGACAGTGGGTGTCATTTATCTCTCAGCAGCACAATATACAAGGCGATTAAAAAGCCAAACCTGTTCCCACCCCCGGTGTCTAAAGCCTAACAGAGGCTGTGAAATACAAATGATCATCTCCAAATCATTCAAGGGATTGTACAGATGCTTCAGCTTGAATGAAATTTGCAGCAAGTCAAAAACATTGCGTGAAGACAGATTTGTAGTTTTTTTTTAATTTTTATCAAAATCTAGCTTGATTATCGCTGGCAAAAGCCAGATTAATGGCAGAGAGATGCAGGCGGGGGCTGGAGAATGCTTAGCACCGGAAGGGAAACCGAGTCTAGTCATTTCTACCTATTTTTAATTGCATGCCTTCCATTTGCATTTTTATGCAATTGGATCCAAGGCTCTAACTAATTTCTCGAGGCAACTACTCCATTATGTCTGAGGCAACAGCAACCTGTGCAACTGACAGACCAGCTTCCTTTCCAGAAATATTTTTTGGGAAATGTTCATCTTAAGAAAACGTAGGAGGAAGTTGGTATGGAGGCACTATTGAAGTATCTACCTTCAAATCAGTGCCCCAGAAGATGCAAGGAACAGCATAGTTTGGGTCTCAAAAGCTGAGAGGAAGGAGGAAGATCCACATTTGTGTTCTTTTGTACGCTTTAGCGCAAGTGGAAATCTTGTTGTCCTATAATGTGCCATGGAAGATGTTATTGTATGAGAAATAATAGAAAAATAAGGGGTAATCAAACAGGGATTATTATTCTGTATTCCTCAATCTTGTGCCTTCCATTTCGGCCTACAATTCCCAGAAATCCAAGTTCTATAGCCAAAATTCTGATCATTAGAAGAAATCAACAACTCTATTAAGAGGAAGATGATGACAATGTTGATGATGATAATAAAAATAACACATCCCTTTGATGTGTTATTTGATGCTATAAAATCCCTTTGATGCTATAAATTCCCTCTATGCAAGGAATTTATCTTAGTCACTTAGCAGAGACACAATCATGTCACTTGCTATTATGTTAGATAGATAGATAGATAGATAGATAGATAGATAGATAGATAGATAGATAGATAGATAGATAGATAGATAGATAGATAGATTGGATACACAGAGAGAGAGAGATGCCCAGAGCATGATGCTATGTTGACTCACTATTTTCACTAAATCCCTGAAAAATACTGTTGAATACACACCAAAAAAGATAACCAGTTTTCCCGAATGAAGAGGACTCTAATCTTGGTTCTGTCCTCAGCATTTTAAGTGCCATTTCATTAATCCTAAGATTTCTTGAGATCATCTAGATTTCCAAAATTACCTTGTTTTCTTCTTTGGTGAAGTCACTTGTGATATTGATGAACCCACCTAGACAAGTGGTATCATAAAAGTCTCTTAAATTGCAACAAAATGAGTTGTGATGGAAGATCTGTATTAGAAAACAACCAAACCACTGCCTTTAAAAAAAACACTTCAATAATATAATCAAATGTAGCTTGGAGTTGAATTTTACCTTATGGGGAGAACAACATATGTCTAAATCAGGGGTGTCCAACCTTGGTGACTTTAAGACTTCAACTCCCAGAATTCCTCATCCGGTCTAAAAATAGTCTTCACTGAACCGATTGTTTGAGCTTTGAAAAGACATTTATTTGGAATGAGCCCTATGCTGATTGTAAGAGAAAGAAAAGAGAGACATACACCCCCATCCAACTTTGCAAAGCTCGGTTTAGAACAATCGGTTTATCAACCTAAGTGAGAATTGCTGGACGGAGACAATCCTGAATTCTTCCAAATTGTCCTTACTAGCATCTGACAGAAGGTGAACCTTTCAAAACATACTTTGATCATTGAGGATAATCATAATCATAATCATAATCATAATCATAATCATAATCATAATCATAATCATAATCATAATCATAATCATAATCATAATCATAATATGATGATGATGATGATGTTGGAAGGGACCTTGGAGGTCATCTAGTCCACCCCCCTGCTCAGGCAGGAAACCCTATACCATTTCAGACAAATGGTATATTAACCAGAGGGATGAGAAGAAAAGAAAACACTTGCCTTCAGGGCAGAAATGGAAAATTTTACAGATGTATAAACCATGTCAAGACCTTATAACAAGTGGGGATGTATAATGAATTTCTTTTCTGCTTAGAAATAGATTTGGCAACCAAAGTCTCTCTCTCTCTCTCTCTCTCTCTCTCTCTCTCTCTCTCTCTCTCTCTCTCTCCAGTGACCGCATGATCCCAATGGATTGATTCCAGACCCTGCCAAGGGTCCTTGCCTTGACGTATATTTGAGATTGTATTTTGGATGACAGAAATGTTCATGACTTGCACAAATGTATTGATTTTCTTTTTCTCTGTGTCTCCCCCACCCACCTTCAATAGACTGGAGGGTTTGTGTGTAGTTAAGAGGCAGGAAGAGAGAGAGAGAGAGAGAGAGAGCAAGAGAGAGAGAAAAGAAGCTGTTGAAACAGTGTTGAATCTACTTCTTAGAATCCTGGGTTATCAAACTCATTAATCTACATGTCAAGAGGCTAGGAATGAATAATTGTGTGTTAGAATTTATCTGCCAACATGATAGCTACTTTTCAGGTCTTTCTCCAGAGTTCTTTTATTGTGCCGGCCTTTATTATATGCTTTATTCTCTCTTTCTCTCTCCTCCTGCTCCTCTGTTGGAGACCTACAGAAATATGTATCTTAGCAGCAGGGAGGAGAATGGCTGAAACATGGCAGCCACCCAGCCTCTGTACTCTTGGGGTTTTTTTGGGGGGAGGGGGGGTTGCAATGGACAGGCATGAATGCAGTTTAGCTGTCATTATAAATAAATTAATTAGTGTAGCACCATGTGAATATTTGTGAATTCCATGCATGGATGTGTGTGATGCTCACATCAGTCACTGGGGCTCATCTTTTTTGTGTGCCTTTAGATGAGATGTGAGGGGGATTTATAGACTTGACTGGTTTATCCAAACAAAATAGAAATTCTGAGACAAAGAGGCCATAAAATAAGGTGGGTTTTGAATAGGTTTGAATATATGAAATTCTTACGGATCAAAACGTGGTACTGCACGTGAATCTATTTGGTGGTAGATTAAAAAGCCTCTATACTCGCGTTTTTCACGCTTGGCAATTTTAAGATGTGTCGACTTCAACTCCCAGAATTCCCGAGCAAGTATGACTGGCTGGGGAATTGTGGGAATTGAAGCCCACACATTTTAACTTGAAAAACACAGCTGTATACCTCAGGGCAGGGTTTCCAAACCTTGGCAACATTAAGACACATGGAATTCAACTCCCAGAATCCCATGTGTCTTAAAGTTACCAAGAATGCTTGCTGGGAGATTCTGGGTAGTGGTGTTCACACATGTTAAAGTTGCCAACTTTCGGAAACCCCGCTTTAAGGAAGAATCTTAGCTTCCATGGAAAGATAACTGGGAGAGAGTGAAAGACATGTTCTTTCCATGTAACCAGCCTCACTCAGGAATGCTGACTCAAAACATGCTATAAGTGCATCTGATGAAGTGAGCTGTAGCCTACCCCTTTTAATAAAATGTGTAGATCTGAAAAAAGGCACTACAGGCTCTTCCTATTGGGAAACCTAGAGCAATAGCAATAGTACTTAGACTTATAATGCTTTACAGCCCGCTCTAAGCAATTTACAGTGTCAGCCTATTGCTCCCAACAATCTGGGTCCTCCTTTGACGACCTCAGAAGGATGGAAGACTGAGTCCACCTTGAGCTGGTGAGGATCGAACTGCTGGCAGTCAGCAGAATTAGCCTGCAATGCCGCATTCTAACCACTGTGCCACCACGGCTCTAATAGAGTGCTGCTTTAATTAACTGCAGCTGCCTAATGGGGCAACATTCTAAGCATTCAGGCCACAAATGCAGGCAGCTGAGACTGGCTGGTGGAATGCTGCTTCTTGAAAACAAAATGGTGGCGCTTGAGGCTCCATTATGTGCGTTTGGTCGAGCTCGTTGTTGATGAGGTTTTCCTGACTCTCTCGGTATTGTTGGTTCCTCTTCAACTATGGCTTCATTCAAGACTCTGCTTATTGATTCCATTCAGGTACCACACTAATTTTCTCCTATTCTGGAGTATGGTATGAGAAGTCTTTAGATGAACCTGGGTTAAGGTTGGCTGGCTTTGAGGAAAGAGAATTGTTGTTTTCTAAAGCCTGTGAACTATCTTGCTACTTGTCTTTGATGCTTTGGGTCATGTTTCTCTTTCTGTGTTTAGATAATATAATCTTGGTTAACAGCATGGCACGGCTGAGGTAACAGGTTATTTAGAATTGAGCAAGACCAAGTATGGCATTAGGGCAGGCTGTGTGTAGCCTAAAAGTCTTGGTTTGTGGGAGGTTGTTTAACCTGAGTCTAAGGTGTGAGGACAAAAAACTGCAGGTATTTTCCAGCCTCTACAGGGTTTTTTTTTTGTTTTAATTTTTAAAATGCTTTGGGAGCCTTTTTGTAAATGAGACATTTCCTTCCATGTTAGCCATAATTTCATTTCAAAAATACAAGATGTCTATTACTCCCAAATGTAGTTGACTCTTGCTTTCACATAGACCAGGGGTCTTCAAATTTGGCCCTTTTATGACTTGTGGACTTAACTCCCAGAATTCCTCAGCCAGGCATGCTGGCTGAGGAATTCTGGGAGTTGAAGTCCACAAGTCATAAAAGGGCCAAGTTTGAAGGCCCCTGACATAGACTCTTGAATTGGTGCCTTTGCAACAGGTTGACAACTTCTATGATGCCTAGGAATTCTGGGATTTGTAGTTGAGAATTGCCCATGCAAGGAAAATTTTAAGGAAGGCTGCTTTATAGGGAACAAGATGGAAGTATCTCTTTTGAGGGCAGATGTTCTTGGTAGGCAAACTATATCTGGGCTGCAAAACTCCTGTTGACTAACAAGTAATAATAGGGTTTTTTTTTCTTAGCTGCCTTCCAATGGTTATCTGGATTTTTACAGCCTAGAGATTTCCATATAGCCTTATCACTGTTAGATACAGTTCTGGCCTTGGAGAAAATGTTAATCAATGTATCTCCTATCAGAAGGAACAAGATGTGCAAGTTGTTTCATAATAAATTAAAAAAAAAAACTGATTAGAGACCGCAAAGTTCAACTAGTATTTGCTATGAAATCTTGAAAACAACAAATTAATTCATTGGTATTATCTCATTTTTTACCCCTTTGTCACTTAGAGGTAGGGGCAGCTTTCCTTTCCCTAGCTGTAATAATTGTGATTCTAATTATTGCTTCTGCTACTTTATTTTTCCTTTATGTCCTTCTGGAGGAAACAAAGTTGTACACAGTATCTAGCAGAGCTCCTTAAAGGATGTTTTGTGGTGATTATAACACTTATGGCATTGCAGAACAACAATGTGGTGGCTGTTGGAACATAGAGGCCAAAATCCTCCTCCTCCTCCTCCTCCTCTGTAATAATAATAATAATAATAATAATAATAATAATAATAATAATAATAATAATAATAATAATAATAATAATAATAATAATAATAATAATAATAATAATAATAATAATAATAAAAAATAATAATAAATAATAATAAATAATAATAAATAATAATAAATAATTAATAATAATAAAGTTGGAAGGGACGTTGGAGGTCATCTAGTCCAATCCCCTGCTCAGGCAGGAAACCCTATACTATTTCAGACAAATGGCTGTCCAGTCTCTTCTTAAAAACTTCCAGTGTTGGAGCATTCACCGCTTCTGGAGGCAGGTTGTTCCACTGGTTAATTGTTCTCACTGTCAGGAAGTTTCTCCTTAGTTCTAACTTCTAGGTTGCTTCTCTCTTTGGTTAGTTTCCATCCGTTGCTTCTTGTCCTGCCTTCAGGTGCTTTGGAGAATAGCTTGACTCCCTCTTCCTTGTGGCAGCCCCTGATTAGGTTTGCAGTAGTAGAACCAAGTTATCATGAAACATTGCTGTTTTCCTTTTGTATCTCATGGCTCATATTTTTGAGCAAACTAGAGCAGGGGTCCCCAACCCCCAGTCCATGGACCACTACCAGGCCACGCCATGCCAGCAACCAGTCCGCACAAACAAGCAAACCCGCATCCACGAGATGCAGGCAGCACACAAAACCACGCACCCTCCAGTCCGTGGAAAAACTTCTCTCCACGGAACTGGTCCCTGGTGCCCAAAAGGTTGGGGACCTCTGAACTAGAGGGTTCCTACCTCTTAACTATTCACCAATCTCGCCTTCCCCAGATCTGAGCAGAGCAGAAATTGAAACCCCCAAATTGAGACCTCCAAAACTTTCATGTAAAGCCAAGTAGATAATGCATCAAATACATCACCCCCCCCCCCAAAAAAAAACATCATGGCGAGCAGCACATTTTATTTCTAAGGAGGCATTAAAGAAAACAACTTGAAGCAAGAAGAGGAAAAGAATTTGGTGCCCCGAATCTTTTGGTGCAGCTTAGAACATGGCTGGCGAGAGTAATGCAGGTATGAGAGGTTTCCTCAGCACTTCCTCCCTCGAGCATCTGGCCCCAGCTTCTGCCTTGTCAGCCACATTTATGATGTGTTCATAATTAAATGTCCATGGTGCTCACAGTATGTTGACCACAGAGGGGCCATAAGCAGTAAAGATAAATGAGAGAGAGAGATGTAATATTGTTTCACTAGTGGGCCTCATCTGATGTTCAAGATTGTCACTGATAATTATTAATATGTGACCTGGTTGAGTCTCTATGTGAACCATCACCATTTTAATAAGGGAGTGAACTGTCTTTGCACAGCTCTGGATTCTGCGGTCTGTGGCTGCTTTTCCATCACTTTAATTCCATCTTTCCGAAGTGGAGTTTGAAATAATTTTAAAATATAAAGATTATTAAAAAATAACAATCGTGTTTTCTTCCCACGTTCCCTAAATCCATATCAACATTGTTTGAGGGTGGGAGGCATACAGGAAAACACTGTACTAACATATGGCATATATAATAACTGATAGGCTATGCAACATTTGATGCTCTCCTGAATGCTGATGTTGTCTGGGAGGTCTAGGATTTGGAGTCGCAGCTCACCAAGTTTTGGATAATTGATTGATCATGAACAAAATCCCTTTTGGGACGACCTGATTATGGAATAGGGCACTTTTCCTGGTGTAGCAGCTCAATTTTGCCAGTGGAGCATCTCTTCGCTCAGACTTTCAGATCTGTTGGCTGTTGTCGACTCTTAGTGTTTCTTTTATCATTATTTTAATGGTTCCTATTTTTGTAATTCTGTTCCATCTTCATAAATGACTTAAAGTGCTGTATAAATTAATAATATCTAAAGTCCTTATGAGAAGGGAATGTTGGATTGTTGGGAAAGAGCTCACTGCAAGAACTTAAGGGGAAATGGACGCTTGAATAGGCAACCAATGAAGAATGCACACAGAGCTATTGTAACTAACAATATTTCTAGATAAAGGGGTGCTGTTTGCCCTGCCTGATTCAAAGGGGTTCATGAACAGTCAACCAGAAATCTAGGTTTTGCAAATGACACAATGTTTAGAAGATAAATTATGAGCTTCCTTTCCATAACCCACCTTTGCTCATCATGATAGTTTCTACCATTCTAGTTTACCCTTTCTGAACTGGTTGGTCATCTGCAACTGTCTCTAATGTCCAGTTTCTAAGAAGGTCTATATTAGTTGTACCAGGTAGAACCAACTCCACAGGAAGGCTAAGACTGCCTTTATAAGCAAAACAACAGAATCTTGCTAATTTGATTGTGCTATGCCTCCTCCTTATACCCATGTGAATTAGAGAGGTGTCTGTCTCAGCCACTTATGCATACTTTCTGCTTGTTTTGGACTTAAGCTATGTTTTTCTCCTTGTCGTTTTGATAGTGGATCTGACTTATCTCTGTCAAGGTAATCTTTATTTTCTACAGTCCACGAGACATTCTCATAAATGAAGAAGGTGCTGGAGTCCAGGGTTACAACATGCTGGCTTTCTATTTATTTTTAAATGAGAGTATTTTAAAATTCAAGGAAGAGCATTTCCTAGAACTGGTTGCATTTGGTAGACTGTGTAACAACATGCCAGGGGGTGGGTTGGCAGGAAAAGGATATTATTATTTAGCCTATGATGTGAACATGACAGAAGAGAAGTAAACATATATACACCGTCCACAAAATTATTAGTAAAACTTCTACAGTGCTATGGCAGTGGCCTCATAACTAGATGTCCAGTTCAGCTATCCTGGTGATCACCTCTGCTGTTGCTTCATGCAGATCTTTTAGGGAATCGGAGATTGCACCTTGTGGGCAATCATGCACAGTATGTTTAATAGTTCGCATATCAGTGCCACAATCGCAACAAGGGGACTCTTTCCATCCCCATTGATACAAGGCACTTCTTCCAGTATCACACCTGGTTCAATTTCAACCAAGCAAAGTGAGGCAGGTCAAAACCAAGTGGCTTGGTAGAGGGATGGCCAATGGTCAGGCCACAAGAAGGTAACCTTGGTTCATTCCTCTCTCCATCTGGATGGATGTTAATCGATTATCTGTTTTCCATCTTGGCCTATGGGACTTCAATCTTGTGATGGGCTGTGCATTGTCCTGGTGAATAGGGAGAGTCTTGTTGTTCATTATCCTTGACCCTAGCTGAATGAGAGCTTGTTGTCTTCTGATGTGGGGTAGTATGCTATTGCTCAGTACTGGTATTTTGGTGTGGGGAAAAAAGGGTAGGGAAGATGGCAGGAGAAGTACAAAGAAAGGTAAAATGGGCTGAAACTGGTTAAATTTCAGAATTAACTTGGATTGCTCAAGAAAACTAACCACCAGAGTAGGCTACGGTGATCTTGTCTATTGCTACTGGAAATCCATTTTTTCACCCAAAGGAAACATGTGTGATTAAGCGGAGGTGGGAAGCTTAACTGCTGATCTACTAATGCTTCCCACTTCAACTTGACCAGTGCATGGAAAATACTAATGATACATATTTAAGCAACGTACTCATAGATCAGCTGTAATAGTGGCACTGCCACGTGAATAAAAGTAATTATGCTCATTAGCATGATGAACAAATATGCAAACAAACATTATTAAATGCAGCCATTTATCAAAAAACAAATAGTGGGACATTATATCTTGGTCTGGAAGAGGCAGGCAAGCGTTATGTCAAAGTTTGCCTGTCAGGATCGTGTGTTTTAGTGTGCCCGATTGACACTAATTGGTGCAAGACGAGGCGGAAGAAATTTAGAAATATAATGTGGCCTTGAAATTGAAATTCCGAATCACCATGTGCTAATTACAACTATGTGACAACCAGGGGTAACTTGGTGCTTTCAAGTTGGAAGGCTTAAACAAAGGAATATTATGGAGTTCATCATATTCAGAGAAGGATGTGTAGGTATGTGCAGGGAAGGTGACCTGTCAGATCAATATTTGTAGTGCTGAATGAATCATGTGCACTTGACAGGACATAATTCAATGTTATATCCGCCAGCTCTACATGTATCCATCTTAACGTGTGCATTAAATAAAACCCAACCCCATCCTTTCTTGTCCTCTCAAATTCATTATCTCACAATAAACAAAGACAATTTAATTTCTGTGACATGCTGGGCTGAAGTTCTGCTTTTAAAATTTACTCAGTCTTTTTACTCCCTCTGCTGAAATGGGTGTTATCCTTCTCAGGATAATTCTGTTTGCATCACTCACATGAATCCTTTATGTGACAATCATATTCTCCCCCCCACCCCCCCGCCAATCCAGCCATAATGGAAATATTGCCTCAATGCGCCTTATGTGTTATTATTACAGATGCATCCTGCAGTTCTCAATCTCTTTGGGGCAACTTTGGTGACTATTAACAGAAGCAACGGTGGTTATTTATTTTTTCTAAAAAAAAAAGGTTCAAGCTCTTATTGTAGTGAAGAACTCACAACTGATCTCTTTATCTCTGATTAATATGGAATTATATGTGTCAGGTACAGGGAATTTAAATAAAAGTTCTGACTATTTCACAGACAGTTGAAGGCTATGTGTACCTTCTTAGAAATCTCACCGAATTTAGGCAGGTTTACTTGGGGGTAATGTGTATAAACTTAAAAATTAAAATTAAATTTCAACTTTAATTGAATAATCCTGTGCCAGTTTATTCAGAAGAAATTTTAATAGAAATGTAGAAACATTCCCCCCACAAAAGTAAAAAAAAAAAGTCAACCAGCAATTTTAAATCTGTAATTTTAGTGGAGGTTGGTTCTACATAAGGAGTTTTAAGATCTCATTTCATATTATGTAGAATTGAAACTTTGCTGAATTAAAGTCAGGGGATTATTTGGTGAAACGCTCTCTTTATGCAGGATTCTCTTGCTTTTGGAAGTTAACTTGGCATTTGCTTTGGAAAGTTTCTGAAGAGAATCTTTAAATGTAGAACTCTTTAAGTTCTACATTTATTTGTAAATACCCTTGAACTGTTATGCCCTAGGTCTTTGCCCTCTATGTATAGGGATATTTCTCCCTTATTGAATGGTGCCGTTTAACCATGTAAGGATATTTAGAGGAGAATGAGTTCGCAGTTTGTACAGGATAACAATTCACTCCAAAAGCCAGGTTGCCTACTTCTGTTGGTCAAGATGAATTACAAGAAGGGAAGTGGCTTGGGGTCAGGAGAACCCCATCTCATGCTGCTTTCTGGCAGTCCTTCCTTCGCACAGAGGGAGACGTATCTTTTCTCCATGAACAAAGCGTAAAAAATGAAGACAGTAGAATTTATGGATCTCACCTGCTTGTTCATAAGTCAGATCTGGAGGTCTTGAAGACCAGAACTTTGCTACTGCTCATATATTAGAATAATATTGGCCTATTTTACATGAAGGTTAAGATATCCAAAGCTATGTTTGGAAAGTATATTAGCCTGTTGGTGCAGTGGTTAAAGTACAATATTGCAGGCAAACTCTGCCCACAGCCTGGAGTTCGATCCTGATGGGGCTCAGGGTTGATTCAGCCTTCCATCCTTCCGAGGTTGGTAAAATGAGGACCCAGATTGTTGGGGCAATATCCAAATAATATTTCTACACTGTAAACCTGAGTGCTGTAAAGTGCTATGGGGTGGTATGTAAGGCTAAATGCTATTTCTATGCTATTTACAAGCACGGTTATATAGCAGGGCTGTCCAGGGTCAGTTTCCCATCTTTGCACCCTTCAGACGTACTGGAAGTGAAATCCTTCAAGTTCCATGTATAATGAAATGGCAGCAGCAGCAGAGCTCTTCTGGTATGTTGCCTGAAATGTTAATTATTATTATTAGAAACAATTAATGCAACTTGTCATCTCCCAGGGAAGATGTTAGCCCATCTTACTTAAACTCTGAAAGTAATGATGTGATAAATGTTGAACTAGATGTTGCCATTGTGTTTTTGCTTGAACAGAGCAATGTAACGGAGGTGGAATAGTATCAGAAGTGTCATTTCCCTTTCAATGCTAAGTTAATTATTCAGAAGGTAAATATGTAGCTTTTTCTCAAGCTAATATTTGGGTCTCCAGTCTCCAAGTGCTCGTTTTTTTTTCCTCACTCCAAATTTATGCATCGAGCAGTTATCTAAATAGCATTGACTATCAACTTCTTCAGCTTCTGCAGCTATAATTATTATTGAATAGCCTCTTCAGTAGGGAGAGCTCACTGATTTTACAAATGCAAGAGAGAGTCGTGGACATGTATCTACATTAGTGCTAAGGCAGAAATCAGTAATTGTGTCAACCGAGTAACCCAAGGGAGGTTTTGGTTTGGGCCACTGGGAAATCATTCTGCCTATTGTTATCTTACCAGGATTTAGATTAATTTCACTTTTTCTAGTGTTTGTTTCTAGAACATCACCAGTTCTAACATCTAAGTATTTAACTTTGATCTTTTATCATGGTAAGTATGGATATCACAGAATGGGTGGTACCCGGCTCAACAGTACTGAGAGAGATCCAGGTATCCTAATGGACTGCCACTTAAGTATGAGCCAGCAGTGAGCTGCACTGCAAAAAACAACAACAACAGCCAATGCAGTTCTAGATTGCACCAACAAAGGGATCGTTTTGTTGATCACGAGAGGTAATAGTACTGCTTTATATCACACTGGTGACGAGATCACACTTGGAATACTGCATCCAGTTCTGGTCACCATGATACAAAAAAGATGTGGAGACCTGGACAATATGCAGAGAAGAGCAACAAAGATGATAAAAGGTCTGGAAGCTAAATCGTATGATGATCAGTTGAGGGAGCCTATTGAAGAGAAGGGTTGGGGGGGAACATAATAATTGCCTTCCAGTACTTGAGGGGCTATCACAGAAAAGAGGGGATTAATTTATTCTCCAAAGCACCAGAGGGAAGGAGAAGAAGTAATCAGTGGAAGCTTGTTAAAGAGAGATCCAACCCAGAAGTAAGGGAAAACGTTTTGACAATAAGAACAATTAATCAATGGATGATCTTGCCTCCCAAAGTTGTGGGTACTCCATCACTGGAGGTTAATAAAAATAGATTGGACAACTATTTGATTTAGATGGTATAAGGCTCCTGCCTTGAGCAGGGGGCTGGACTAGAAGACCTCTGGAGTCCCTTCCAGGCCTATGATTCTATGTTCTGTGATATGTAAGTTAGTTACTTTGAAGATCCTGTTGGAAAGAACAAGTAGAAACTAATGATTTGGGGAGTTTCAGCCATGAAATTGAAGCTCTGTTTTTTTTTTAATGTGTGTTTTGTGATACATGCAAAAGAGGGGTGGGCCTTCAATCACAGGGTAGTGGTCAGTATCTTGACTTTTTTTCCCTTTAACTCCCTGCATACAGTCTGATCTTGGGAGAAAAGAAATGTGCTGGCAGGGAGCAGTAATAGTGGCTTTGGGGGGAACTGATCAAATTGGAAATATGTACTACATGGGAAATAGACGCTAACCCTGGACCCAGATGCAGTGCATTTACAGATTGCTTTGCATATCCATCAGAGTCAGTTTGATCTAGTGGTTAAGGCACAGGCTATATCACCAGGAGATATAATTGATAATAATTTTAGGATTTTGTTGGTTTGTTGTTTTGCTGTCAATACATTTACTTTCTCACAGAAGAAAGCTGCATCTGATCTGACTTGGAAACGAACAGATGTTGAGCTAAGAAAGCTTGACTGGTCTCTAGTTTTGCCACTGCTATCTTGATGATCAATTGTATGCACTTCACAGCATAGCTGCATTGGGAAGGATGTTTCAATCAGAGGATGCCACTAAGGGACATAAGCAAATGGCTTAGATTTATTTTATTTTTTTGACTAGCACGGTCCTTAAGGATGACACTTGATGCAGTGTTTTCAGCCGCATCAACATTTCTTGGAGGAAACTCAGCAGTGGGCATTATTTCATTGTGATTGGAGAAAGTAGTTCGATAAATATTTCCTTAAATCTCCAAATGAGAGAAGCAGGAAATGAATGACAAGGCTGGGTGTTTCTGTAATTGCTCTCCTTTTCCATAGCACCAGGGAAGGCAAATAAAACATGCCTTGTACCCTTTACCTTCTTTATATGAACATAGTCATGAAATTTAAAGCAATTGCCTTAAAATCTATGATCTAAAATCTTAATTGGCATGAATTTATGATCATAGCCCTGGTGCATGAAGAACTAAATTGCTTCCTTCTATCACTTGAAGCTTGGTGATACCTCTATTCAATGTCCCCTCAAGTCTACTTTTCATTATAGACATATAAAATCCATCCAAATCACATCAAACCTTAGAAGTGGGATGCTGGCATTTTTAAATTTTTACTTATTATATTTGGAGATTTATATTTCCCCCTTCAATACACTACTTAGAGAAGCTAGCAATAAATACAGACAAGATTTGGGCTTCCCACTAAACATAATCTGATTTCCTTGGTTTGAGATTAGTTTGCTGTATGAACTCAATTACTGTTTGTAAACCATGGTCACTCTATGGCTTATTATGATATACGAACACAACATTGGAGTTCCTTTAAAGAAAACATGCATTACTCATTTGTAGGGAGGACAATGTGTAGTTGAATAATCATATGCCTTATCATTACATTGGGAACAAGACTAAACCAGCGTCTTTTAATCAAGAAAATTCTGGAAGCTTCAGTTTGGTCTAGAAAATGAATGCAACAGGTGAGAAGTCTCATCTCCCCTTTTAAGCTTTGTAATTTTTACTTAATCTGGCTCCCAGTTTTAAGATAGAGATGTGGTTGCAGGTTAAAATACCGCCATTGGCTTCCATGAGCCAACACCACTTAAATTAGCATTTAGAAGTTGGTTTATGTTTCTACTCGATAAATGTCAAAGTTTCCAAAGCAATAATATTGGATGATGATAATGAGGATGATCTAAAAAACTAGAGTTTTGCTGCTTTTCTCATGTGATCTTGAGGGATGTTTAGAGCCCACCAAATTGGGGCTCAGTGTTGGATTGAATATCAGATTCACCATCTATGCCAGGGGTCTTCAAACTTGGCCCTTTTATGACTTGTGGACTTCAATTCCCAGAATTCCTCAGCCAGGCACGCTGGCTGAGGAATTCTGGGAGTTGAAGTCTACAAGTCACAAAAGGGCCAAGTTTGAAGACCCCTGATGTATGCATTTAGAAGCTTGGATGCCTCTTTGTCGTATCTTCATGATGGTGCCAATCTGAACTATGGTGCTTCTCAAGGGTTCTGCCTGATGGAGAAGGAGTTCGATTCTTCAGAATTACTATTGCAGCAAAGTCTGGTTGACTTTGCTTCTGTCAACAGATAGCTTCTAGTGAGTGGTGTATTAAGTCTTCAGAGATTTATGGGTTTACGCTTCTATGAATTGGGCTTGACTGTAATAGAAGGGAATTATATGAAACAGACATTAAACAACTGGTATGTCTATTCAGCAGAGTTATATTATCATCTGGATGCTTTTTACAGCTTGTTCTGAAAGACCAGAGATTGTGCCATGTCAGTGATGTGTCTTGAGAAATATCAAAATAAGCACAGGATTAGTTAGAAAATTACATTGGAAGAGATTTGGTGGGAAAAAATGTTCTTTGACTTCATATTGGACTAGTTGTACGATTATGGATAGATCTTTGTACGATTATAGGTCTACATCTAGTTTTATGATCATAATGTAATATTTTTTGGAGTTGAAATGTGCAGGTCTTGTTATAGGCACAGCAAGACCTTCTGAGATTATAATGTGACTCCTCATAATCTTCTTTTGCTTCTTTAATGTATTTGATTGTGTTTTTGAGGAGGAAAATCCTTTTTAAACCTTCGTTTTTTAAACTAGAGTTGCAAGCGCTGGTGTACGTGTGATTGTGTGTGTATTTTAAAACTCCCTGTGCTTGTTACAGATGCCATGGGTCTGATTTTAGTGTTTTATACTAAGTAAAAGCCGAGTATAGGTTTCAATTTTAAATAACATACTAAAATTGGAAGGAATTTGCTCATTGCCAAATAATTCATGTCCTTAAATTCCAAAATAGCAATCTTAAGTGCGTAATTGGTTCCTTTCATTGACTTTAATTGAAATCAAGCCAGATGAATGATTAAATACTTTAGGAAATTATGTCTTGCAAACAAGTGGAGCTGATGGGAGATGCTGCATTTTGTTGTCTATTGGAAGTAATATACAGGATTACTCTTCAGGCAGTGACTTGAGTCCACCAACAGCCCTTTGGGGAGTTGAGCTGTCATTTTCACACATTCAGTGAACAAGAAGCATTGAGATAATCCTTGTAACTGCCCAAATATTCAGCCTGTTAAGGTCTACTATGCAGCAAATGTTTGCACAAAACCGCCAAAAAGGAAGATTCCTATATATGGGTACGCCGAACACATGATAAAAAAATATAGTTAGATCATACTCGATTGGTTAGTCCTACATTTTTATTATATTAAGGTCGGACAGTTTATTTGCAATTTAATACCAGGTTGAGGAAAATAAAACATGACTTCCTTTGTACCTGTAGTCCACTGGTATATTTTGCAGACATATGTCACTCTATATTAATCAGTAGGGAGGCAGTTATAATGTTCAATAGGAAGACTCAATATTTTTCAAGTGCATGTTTTAATGATTGAGATATTCAAAAGTCAGCCCGTTGCACTGTGCAAAGGTCAGTCTTTGAAAGTACCCATAAGACTGGAGAAGGTGGGTGAAAGCCAACTTCTTACCAAAATGGTAAACATTCTCCTTAGAGTTACAGTTGTGGGTTCTTCCATACAAGATCATCCTTATGACAAGGAAAATGACCATGTTGTGAAGATAGGATAGACTAGAACTTTTTTTTATTACATCCTTTCTCGCTTTGGGACCCTTTTGCCATTCACTGTGAAGTTCTCCTACATATCAAGAAGGACTTTCCCCCTCAAACTATTTAGGCTGAATCAGGAAGTTCCTTTTGCACTTAAGACATAGACGCATCAATACAGGAGAATACTTATAGCTCAGGGTTGAAATGAGGGGTCCTTGGTGATCTCTGAGCTTGGGTTTTTTTTGTTTTTTTTGCAGACATTTCATTACCCAAACTAGGTAACATCATCAGTGCTAGCAATGCTAGTTTGGGTATGAAATGTCTGCAAGAAAACAGCCAAGTTGAGACAACACCAAGGACCCCACATGGTCGCATTCACGAGCTTCCTCTTTTTTCCTTCTCACTGTTACAGAATCGGTCTCCCTAACGAACCAAATGGCAGCTATTCCTGCCCTTTTAACGGAAGGCAGACATTTGTGTGCTCCTTGGATAAGCGCACTCCTCAAGAGCGATCCCAGGAACTAATTTATGGCTCTTAAAATAAAACTAATTTTAAATAAAAAGGGTGGGTGTCTGTTTTGCACTGCAAATGTGCATGGGGTGTTGAATGATTACCTCTCTTCCTTTTCAACGGTCCGTTCGCAGTGTGTCTCCCCTTTGTTTTATGTTTTCTAGGCAGTGTTCATTTCTGCACCTGCTAGGAGACTTCGGAAAGGGAACGCGAGCCTGCTGCCTTTCTTCCACCCCTTTTACAAGCCACGCTTGAAATGGAAATACACAGAAAGTCATAATCTCAGCATTAGCAGCCACTGGCAAAACCTTCTATTAGTGTCAAACAGTATGTTTTCCACCAGGTTGTGACACTTGCTGGACTACAGGGCACGGGAAGGGACACTGATTTAGGGTGATTTATGAAACAAATGTACAGAATTCTAGACAGCCACTGGCGTTAAAGAATATGGATTCTGTCGTAATGTATCTTGTATACTCTCAAGTTGCTATTGACAGCTTGGAAGTCAAAGTAAAAATGTAAGCATTTTCTTAACAGAAGGGGATACTACTGTATAAGGAAAGAGTGTTTTTTTTTTTAATTCAAACAAAAAAAGCAGCCTGGATATTATAGCTCTCCCAACCATCCCATTATTCTTTGGAAATGCATATTTACCCAGGCTAAAGACACTATATTTCCCAAATGGAAGATTTGAGCTGAGATTAGACTTTCACAAAGCAGTTTTATCAGGGTGGTGAGTGGGTACCATAGCCTGGAAAATCCGGTAGCTAACTTTCAGCACATTGGAATTAGTTTAGAAGAGTTTAGCTGCTACCTTTTCGATTCTACTTCAGCCTTCTTCAATCTGGTAAGAGGCGCGCAGTGGCTCAGTGGCTTAATGATGCTGGAGACGGTCTCAGCTCTGGCGATTTGAGCCCTAGGACTGCATGTCAGGGTGAGCTCCCGTCACTTGCTTTAGCTTCTGTCCCCCTAACCGTTTGAAAGCATGTTCTATGTGAGTAGATAAATAGGTCCCACTTTGGCGTGGAGACGAGTTGGTGCTCCATGCAGGCAGTCAGATTCCTAATGGCTCTGAACTTTCCTAGTTGCGGTGCCCGTTTGTAAGGCAGCCCCGGGAAGGAAGGGGACCTTGGGTGATGCTGCAGGAAGAGACACTTGTCTTTCTCTCAAGTGTGAAGGCAGCTCACACACCTGTGGAACCCCTTGGGAAGCACGCGTGTCCTACAACAGGGCTGGTGCCTTGGCAAGTCAAACTACTACTCTGCAATGGCATTGTGGTCTCCTGGCTACTGTATCAATGCCATACTACTACTACTACTACTACTACTACTACTACTACTAGTAATAATAATAATTCAATCTGGTCCTTTTGGCTTCTAAGTACCAGATGGGGGCCATCTATAAATGATACAAACAAACAAGCAAACACCGCTGAAGGATGCCAGTTTGGGAAGGCTGTTGTACTTTAATTAGGTTGGGAGTCGTATATCAGGAGAGACTGAAGCAGAGCCCTGGAATATCTGGCTTGTACATCAGTCTTACAAATAATCTCCGACATCTCCATTGAAAAGGATTAGGTAGCAGATGATGGAAACGTCCCCTTGTCGGAGAGCCATTACCAACCAAGTAGGCAAAAAGTGAACTAAATGGACAAATGGGCAGACGTGATTTAGCTCAGCTTCTATCTGTTCTCATTCATCCTGGGGGGATTCATGGTCAAGTTTAATCTGGCAGCCCAGAACGTGGGGTATAAATATCAGAAAACGAGCACTTATTTAAGAGTCTAGAATTCAAAGGGAAGAGACCTCCTTATTTTGTGAATAAATGTAGCTAAGCTAGACAGAGATCATAATTCTCTGCACATTTTTGGGGGGAGGGGGGGGAGGTGTGTCTTAATTTTGTTGCTGTTGTTGTCTAGGGATTTGTTACTGGCCAGGGAAAGGGTGCTATTGTGGCCTGGAAAGCAATATGGAGAAAAAGTGAAGAGCATTTGGGGGATAAAACAAAGGTTGTTAGGTAAGCATAATAGCAACAGTCCTGTGCCACAGTTATTGAGCACATAAATTGAACATGTGGGCTCCTTGTGTATGCATACACCACTTTCTAAAAATCAGGCATTTACCATTTATTCTTGGCTGAAGAGTTTAGCCCATTTTGTCTTAGCCTAGCTTATTTTTAGCTTTCCAGTTTATATTCCAGACTTTATCTAATTTTTGTAGGATTCTTCCCAAAGTGACATGATAATAGAGGAAGCTTGTAGTGGTTAGCGACCTTCTCTAACAGTAATTTCTTCCTCTGGGCTTTAAAATTGATTTCCACCCCCTCATCTTGGCATGTGAAGATTCAAAGGATGCCCCTTGCCCCAAATCCCAAGAGCTTACTGTGGCATTGGAAGCAAACATGGGGGAGAGAGTTACTGCTTCTGGAGCATCTGTCATGGTAGTTGAAGGACTAAGAAGATCATTGGAGGCAGCTTGGGCTGTTGCTTATTGTAGGATGAGATGTTGTTTTGAAGACAGTACATTCTTTGGAAGCCTGAGAAGTGATGCTGGGACCTGATTCTTCAAGCAAACAGCACGCAAAGCCACAAAGATTGTGTGGTGGAGATGGTACCACTTCATTGGTCTGTGTCTAATTTGGCCCTTGTTATCTGAGGTGGTTATGGACAAAAAGCACATTTAACTTCCTGCTGTAATACTGTGTCTTGCCACCTCTCGGTTGCCTGTAGGTGTCCAGATTGTTGTGCTAAAAGCAATGTGGAAAAGAGGGTTTCTATCTTCCAAAATGTTGGAAGTGGGTGCCGTTCCACCAAACATCCAAGTGGACATTAAGCAACAATCCAAGTGAGCAAGAAGGAAGAGGATGCATAATGAATATACAAGAAAAAGTAAATTTACAATAGGCTGTATGCATTGGGAGAAATGTATGCTAGTTTTTTCTGGAGTAAACAGAGTTACAGCAAGGTAAATATGGTGAACCGGACACAAACAGAAAAAAGACTTAACCTCACACTGTGGCATTTAGTTCATCCAAGCCTCAGATAGACGTCTTTCTCTACAATTAATTTGCAATTAATTGCAGTGATTAATCTGCAATTTGAATTAGTGATACCAGAGTGCCAACTTGGGCCCTATGCTCTCTTCCCAGACAAACGGTTGGAGATCTACTGATATCCTGCCATGACCATTTATTTTATTTTACTTTTATCAATCGGTCACTTTATTACCACTAAGTAGAAAGGGGTAAGCAGGAGGCTTCAGGATTTTGTTAAATGTTCAGTCCTTAGATAGTGAGTTACAACATCATCTTGAAATTGGTTTCTTCAGCTTCATTTATAAGCAAGAGAACTGCAGAAGGCAGGAAGGGATTGGAAGAACAAAGCCAGAATCAGCCTTCCTTGTGTGGAGATTCTCCAAACTCTGGAGTTTTTCCTTAAATCATCAGTAATGCTGGCTAGGAGTTCTGGGAAGTGAATCCATGCATCTGGAAGGTGCTCAACTTGCAGAAGATTGTTGAGGTTGGAGAAATAACTCTTTCATTTGGCTTCAACAATTTCTGCTGGAGGAGAGGACTGAAGCTTTATTAAAATGAAAACATTTGAGAATAATTAATCCAAGCTAATAGGATGTTAACTTACCTGGACTGTGCTGTCTTGGCTTGTGAAGTTCCAAGATAGAGGAGGAGCAGTCAAGCCCAGCCTGAGAACGACATAGAACAATCCAGACAAAGTTCCATTCTTTATTTGCTCACACCCAATAGACAGACTCCTGCCAGGCTAAACCCTTACTACTCTCACCTTGATGGATGTACCCTGGGAGATTCTAGAGAGTGGCAATCCTAACTCTCTTCCTCTGTCCCTTATCCAGCTCTGGGCTGTGCTGCCTCTTGTCTTGCCCCTCTTCTGGAATGTTCTCCCTCCTTCCTGGGAAACTGCTACATCACTGCTGTCCATCATATTACCTCCCCTCCATAGGCACCATCCCTCATGCCAACAAAGATTTTGAGGGAACAGGACGTTCTAGCTAAATCTTGAAAAATCTCTGCTTTTTTCTTTCAAGGTTGTGTGTACAGTTTTCTCAGGCAATTTTCCATTCAGTTGACTCAGATAAACCTTGTTTAGTTTCAGCAGAGCTGCTGTTCCATCTCTTTGCAGCCCAGGGATGGGCCATCCACCTAGCTCCATTTACCACTTGACACAATACCCTAAACAAATTATCTTTGAAGAAAAGCAATTCTTGGAAGTTTTTTTTTTTTAAAAAGCGTGTTTGCTCTTCAAGTTATCCCACAAAATTTGGTCTAACCTTTTAATTTTCAGCTTCTTTCAGACGATTTGTGTATCATTATCTGGTTTTGATAGATAAATGTATTTAGGGCTACAAATTACGCAGTATAAATAGACCGATTTTGCATAGGCTCTTTGTTTTCACAGAGTTGAATATCTTGGATGAGATTGTCAGAATTTTAAAACTCCTTTTTGCCATAGTGAAGGGGTAGCGTTTAAAAGGAAACGGAACACAATGTTTCCATTTGTCCTTTATTACCCATTTTGTTGAAATGGTTTCGTGCTTTGTTTTTGCTGCTCATCACTGGTAAGTGGAAATAGAACTGAAGAAGAATAAACTGTTTTTTTTTTTTAAAAAGGGATGGAATCTTCTTTTGCATGTTCATAAGTAATACTGCATTGTAAAATAAAGAGCTAGTTGAAATGTTCTAAAAGATGCCTTTCATAGCAGTAATAATTGGCTTTCCTTCTTTGGTGAGATTCCGATTCCTAAAACCATCAGATTTTTTTTCAAATAAAGCCTCATTTTATTTGAAGGGTATAGAGTCGTAAAGTTTTATTCCAATTCTTAAAAAAAAAAAGTTTTATTAAAGTTTTAGCCTGCTCACCAGCATGGCAACGCATTGGTGCCATTATTTCCCCTTATAAATAGGTGTCGAGATTAGGTGAGACGGTGGCTCTAGGACGTGGGTAGGGAAAATCATAAGCCCGGGGTCAACCTCTGAGGAAAAGTTGCAAAAGGCCTTTCTTTCCCCTGGGGTGATGATTGTGAGAAGACCTCCTCCCAAGTTCTTTCACAGAAATGTGTTATCTATTTGATAATCTTTGGTCACATTCCCAACCCTATATCAGAAGGAAAGGCGTGTCTCCTACAGCAAAATGGGCTCATTTTGCTGTAGGAGGAAAAAGAAAATCTGGACTATTTTCCTATCGGTTGTCATTCAATCTGGTGAAAGAGAATCTGCTTTCAAAAGGAAAAGGGAATTCCAAGGACCCGCATGGAGTGTGGTATTTTTATAATTGCATATTGCTAGGATGACATGGTTGAATGTCTTGCTTTTCAATGTCCTCATCTCTGTTGTGATCGGCATTCCCTGGCTTCTCCCAGTTCACTTCCGCCCACTATCGAAAAGTAAACAATAACCCCTTCAAGGAACCAGTTGCATGTTTTAGCTCCTAATATTAGGGATGCATGAATCAGTAAAAATCCAGTCCGTGGTGGTGTCACAGCCTTCAGCTCTTTATCTTCTATGCCATTTTTAAGATCTGCTGGAATATCTGCATCCATTTGTCATCAGCAATTTTCCCTGATACTCAGTGCTTTCTAATAAAGCCTTCCGCAAAATGAATTTAATAATTTTCTCCCAACACACTTTTTAAACACGAATATCTCATTGTCGGCTTTCTGGTGCAAGCTTCCCTGATGTACTCTTACTATTTTAAACGTAAATAAAGCTACGTCTTATTAAGGTGCTAGCGATCCTAATATCCTGGTTTCAATACGACCCTCCAAATATTATGTCTTTTCATAGTCAAACAGACATTGCTTCCTTTCTATGATTTGGCGTGGACAATAAAGGGGTGGTAGCAAGCTACGCTGATTGCAACCATCTGCTCTGTGACAAAGTCCACCTTAACGGATTGTACCAGCTCCTTTCCTTTAAATGTCTTTCTTTTATACTCTTACCCAACACTGGCCTGATATTCAAGCAGGATTATGGATTAGTAGTTAGCTATTTGTCTCAGAACAAAGTCAGGCAGTACCGCAGAGTAAAGTTCTGGGAGCATTTTACAGCTCAGTTTCCCTTTCATCTGCTTTTAGTCCTCCTGGGCAAAGCTGGGTCCTCCTTACCTCTATTTGCTTTAATTAATGCATGCACTGAAATGCTATGCCTGCTGTGTGTTAACCCTCATTTCTTTTTAATGCAGTTTTTGACCTTTCCCTTAGTACTCATTTAAACAACAACCCAAAGTCCTATTTCTCCTTTAGTGGTGGCATGGTATATATCAAGTAAAAGCAAAGTATTCCAGAAAATGTTTTTTTTCCTCACTGTGTGTATTAAAGTGAATATTCCGTCCTATCTTTATACAGACAATAGACCACCTGTGCCCCATTGGGTCATCATTAATACCACTTTACAATGCCTTGGTAAGGCCACACTTGGAATACTGCATCCAGTTTTGGTCACCACGATGTAAAAAAGATGTTGAGACTCTAGAAAGAGTGCAGAGAAGGGCAACAAAGATGATTACTGGAGGACTGGAGGCTAAAGCATATCAGGAACGTTTGCTGGAATTGGGTATGTCTAGTTTAATGAAAAGAAGGACTAGGGGTGACATGATAGCAGTATTCCAATATCTCAGGGGTTGCCACAAAGAAGAGGGAGGCAAGCTATTCTCCAAGGCGCCTGAGGGCAGGACAAGAAGTAATGGATGGAAACTAGTCAAGGAGAGAAGCAACCTGGAACTGAGGAGAAACTTCCTGACAGTTAGAACAATTAACCAGTGGAACAACCTGCCTCCAGAAGCGGTGAATGCTCCAACACTGGAAGTTTTTAAGAAGAGACTGGACAGCCATTTGTCTGAAATGGTATAGGGTTTCCTGCCTGAGCAGGGGGTTGGACTCGATGACCTCCAAGGTCCCTTCCAACTTTATTATTATTATTATCTGTATACCTCTTACAAGCCATCAAGTTTCTACCAGCAGAGTACAACTCAGGAAAAAAGATTTATGGTGCTTCTCATTGGTTAGTTGGGTGGTTAAGAAGGTGAGGGGACAATAGGCAGAATCTTGGGGAGTGAATTAGACAAAGCTGCACCTCTTGTTTATTAGTGACTTCATTAAAGCAGATTCTGACAGTCCTCTGAATCTGTCTTTCTCAGAATGCAAGACCCAAGGGCTAATCAAGGAGAGAACCAACCTAGAGCTAAGGAGAAATTTCCTGACAGTGAGAACAATTAACCAGTGGAACAGCCTGCCTTCAGAAGTTGTGGGTGCTCCGTCACTTGTCTGGAATGCTATAAAGTCCAGGGGGCTGGACTAGAAGACCTCTAAGATCCCTTTCAACTCTGTTATTCTGTTATTCTTCACATTCTATGTTCCATTTCCTTATTATCCAAAGATGGAAATGTGTTCCAAGTCCTGGGATTAACAAAGTTAAGGATGCATTAGCACTCTACCCCGATGTATCTCCTTCTATGTTTCCCCTGTTGTTCTTCCATCTCTCTTTTTCTGTTAGGTGTGTGTATGTGTACACACCCCGACAATTGAACCGACTCATTTTCTAGATTTCCAAAACAGACTGAATCATGCACAGAACTAAATAGGGTAGATAAGAGGAAGTTCTTCATGTTCCATTTGCAAACTCGTTAATGAATTACTTTGCACTTTTGATAAATGTGCAAAAGCATTTAAATTCATACCATTAGATTATAGAACACTCTGCACAGTTCCTGGGGATTCAAGTAAACGACCACCATTCTCAAGAAATGTTGCCATAACATTTCTGGTGCATTCCAGGAAAAAAGAAGGGGGGGGGGAAAGACAGCTAAAAATTTATCTGAAGAAGAGCAATGGATTTTTAATTGCTGTGTTGGCTTCCTACCATAGGTATTTTTATGCTGCCACATGTCCGAAATGGTATAGGGTTTCCTGCCTGAGCAGGGGGTTGGACTCGATGACCTCCAAGGTCCCTTCCAACTATTATTATTTATTATTTATTATTATTATTATTATTATTTATTATTATTTATTATTATATATTATTATTATTATTATTATTATATTATTATTGTTATTGTTGTTGTTGTTGTTGTTGTTATTATTATTATTATTATTATTATTATTATTATTATTATTATTATTATTATTATTATTATTATTATTATTATTATTATTATTATTATTATTATTATTATTTCAGTTCTGTAATCATGGAGCAAGATGCTGGGCTTGTCGGCTGGAAAGCCAGAAGCCCGGAAGCAAGACCTGAGCACCAGGTGATGGGGTGAGCTCCTGTCCTCACCCCACTGCCAACCTAGCAGTTCAAAAGCATGCAAATGTGAGTAGATAAATAGGTACCACTTCAGTGGGAAGGTAAGGGTGTCCTATGAGGTCATGCTGGCCACATGACCACGGAAATGTCTTCGGACAGCACTGGCTCAATGGCCTTGAAACAGAGATGGGCTCCGCCCCCTGCAGTTTGCAATGATTAGCGGAGGAAAACCCACAGGGAATCCTCCTATCTTCTTTCAGCTAACCCACCTCACAGGGTTACTGTTGTGAGAAAAAAAAAATTGAAGGAAGGGAATGCTATTTACATTATCTTGAGTATCTGAAAAAAAAAGACAGGCTATAACTCCAATCAATCTAACTAATGGAAAACTTAGAAATGGCTGAAACCTCCTCTTTGTGCTGTAAACCTATATAAATACTTCACTTTCCTTAATTTATTTTTAATTATAAGACCGAGAAACATTGCTTCCCAGAGAAGACTTTTCTAGTTTTTGTTTTTCTTTTACCTTGGCAAAGAGAAGACTGCAGATCCTTTTAAAAATCCAGGATAGTCATTCCTGTAGCTTTAAGCTTTCCCTTTTTTTTTTTTTTTGCATCTGTGCCCCACAGATGGAATGGCAACCCTATGAAAGGGCTGGCCAAATGGGATTTAATGAATCATTGACAGAGATGCCGCCTGCGTGTGTGTTTCATCAATAATGCAAAGTTTTAATTGCAACATGAACATTGGAGCTTTATGAAGATTGTCCTGTGGAATGTTTGCTTTGCAAAATAATTGGTATCTCTCTGTGAGATAAGGGTGATATTAGTTACAAGACATAATTCCAACAGCAAATTTTTATCATTGGAAACAAAAGAAGAAGCTTGGTAGTACAGGAACAGTGCATTACTGAGAAGCAGAGGGGCTGATTTTAAGCCCCAGAGCTTCTGCAGTAGTATGATTTCTTAATGCTTGTTGTCCCCAATTCGGGTCTGAGCTGGTGCTGAGGCCGATGAAGAACACCAGACACGAGGTGCAGGTTTTGTTGTCTTTTATTGAAGCGCTCCAAGAAAAGGGATCCTGGCCAAAATGCCAAGGAACCTTGAACCACAGAATTAATAAAGCTTTATACATTTTCTCGGAAGTAGAAGGCGGGATAAGGTGGGATATATAAGAAATACCATCTAATAAACCTTTCAATAATAATCTAACAATTATTCTATTGGTCTCTAGCTGTCCCTATTCCTAAGCCTTGGCTAATGAATGCTTCAGGAGTTATCTAATACACATCCTATTTGCTCCAGGCCATCTCTATTCCTAGCTTCTAGCTGAGCTTGCAAGATGCCTAAATCTTTTGTTACTTTTATCAGCTTTTTGACCACACAGAATTGTTACAAGCTTTACACGTGCATATTCCCTGTGAATAAGCATTCTTTGTTCTTGCCAGACAAACTCCCCAATTACAGGCTTCCTGGTCTCCTTTCAAGTGTGTGCCATAATCTTGCTTTGTTTTGACAGACAGCCCATCAGGTAGACAACAGTCAACATCTTACTTTGAATAAATCATTTATATACATGCAGTTAAACATTACTATTTTTCCCCCTACCAGATCCCATTCAATTTTCCATTTGTCATCATACCTGGGCTTCAGTCCTAGTAGCTTCTTGTTATGTAGCCTCTCCTTGACTCCCTATATTCTTTTGGTTTCACTCAGGCTAGGAGAGTTATTCAAGAAAAGGTTTTAGTTACTAAAATCCCAAATGAAAGAGGACTCATCCTAAATTCTGCCCAAACTCAGTTTAACCATTAGAGATGGGAATCTTAATTTCACATCTGCCCATGTCCTACTTTTCAAATTCCTTAATTCAGTCTTTTGGCAAAAGAAACCGTTTCTTTACCCAGGAAATAATTTTTACTTAGAGGATTTTTTTTGGGGGGGGGGAAATGTTTATCTTTTACTTTGGCAGGTGGTTTATGCTGTTTTTCTATTAAAAGCACCACTGATATCCTGACGTAATTTGAGTGGCATTGTGGAAGGAAACTGGTGGCCCCTGATCAAACATCATTACTGCTCTTTGTGTAGAATGTGGAGAAAATGAGGTGTGTCTGAATGTTGTACCAGAGAATATAGGGAAGCTAATGGACTCAGCACAGATAGCTATGCATAACTCTTTCTAAGTTGTCCATCCATTTTGGCTGAGATAGCAGATCCATGCATCAAAAACATTGTTCTAAATGAGGCAAGGCAAAGACAAGACACAATTGCCAATTCAGAGGAAGAGCAGGGAAAAATGATGGACGGTATTTGGAGAAAATTCTGCCATGTAGCCATCTTGAAGATGGGTTTTAGAAGATGAAAAGTCTCAGAATTATTATTATTTTCCTCCAAGAAAATGTGATCTGATAAATTTTGGTTCAGCTCTCCTTAAATCTTTTCTTCCTTGAAAGACTTTGTCTCATTTCTATACTTCTGCTGACAGCATCATCTTTTCCCCAGCTTTCACCCATAAAGGGACCAATGGCTTCTGAGTTATGGCTTCTTGGAACTACACCTTGTAGGGTTTTTTTTAAAGCTTATCTTCAGAACAAAATGTTCTATCATAACATGATGTCAGGTGAACTTTAAGGATTTAAGTAATTATCTACCTCATATATATGAATGCCATGAATGAATCTATGATTTCAGAAATCTGGTGTCAGACATTTTACTAGTGTTGATCAGGTCATGCCACCATAATTAACATGAACTGGAAATAAATGGTGGAATAGGATGTTGAATTCACTTTTAAGGTTTCTGGCTAATATTCTACATGAAAAAATGTTCTTATTGATAAGGTGGAATGAGGACTTTCATACTTCATATTCAATACATGGATTTTTTCCCCTTGTGAACTACTTGAATACGTGCATTGTTTAGATAGTTTTATACTATATTTTCAAGTTCCTATGGACCAGTTCCATCACCTAAACCTTAGCAACTTTAAAATGTGTGGACTTCAACCATAATTCCCCAGGCAGCTAGGTGTTGGGAGTTTTTCCCCTGACTCCCCAAACAAAGATTTGCTAATGCAGAAAATTTTGATTCTTTGAATTCAATTGAAGAATATCAGCAATGGTTTGTGGACCCAATCTTATTGCAAACTGATATTTTTTAAATCGGAACATTTTCATTAACCACAGTTAAGTCTTATGGTAAATTTAGAATCAGGTGTAACCTTGTTTCAAATAACAGGGAAACATCTGTTTCTTGTTTCCCGTTTCTTGAAGCTATTTTGGAAAAAAACTGGGACACACAAAAATCTTAAGGTAACTTCAGCTAACTTGTATGATCATAAACTGGTTTTGCATCTGTGCAAGATATTTGGGATTGTCCCCAATGTTCTTGTCAAATATAGAAAAGCTTTCTGCTAGGAAATAGGGATTTCCCTGTGATCAAAGGAGAAGCTGAATCCCAAATCCAGGAAACATAACGTTACATGCCCAACTTAGCCTTATGGGAAGAAGCTGAAAGTAATAGGTTGGAATGGTTAAATTTGATTAAAATATCAATATTTCTGTTCCTAAATACGGGTAGAAATTCATAGATGTAGGGAATGAAGAGGTAATGTCCAAGGGTTATGTCTGGAGCAGACTCCAACTTTAACAAGGTAGATTAACACAAGCAATTTTTTCTCCCAGCATGTCAGAAAACTTGGTTAAATAGAGCCATTGGGAGTAATTTGACAGACAGCTTGCCTTTCAAGCAATGATGATGAAGGAAAACAACAACAACAACAATAACAATAAAAAAGCAACTCTATTTATATATCCCTAGATCAGTGTTGTTTAAGATAATAATGTTAGCTTTGTTTGTGTGCCTTCCTATAATAGGGACACTTTGGAAAATGTGGCAAAGAAAGACTATTAAATGGAGAGTTTCCACAATGCATAATCTGATATTCTTGCAGTCCTACAACAGTGTTTCTCAAATTTGGCGAATTTAAGATGTGTGTACTTCAACTCCCAGTATTCCCCAGCCAGTATGTGGCTATGGTAAATGGGGCGGATGCATTCATAAAATGGATGCGTGATGAATAGGGTGAATCAGAAAACCCAAAAAGGTTTTAGGTCCCTAAACCACCTTATCCTGAAAGGTCTTGCTGGAACCCTCACCTATCTTTTGCACATTCTAGCTCTCTCTTTTGTAGTTGTGGATTTCATTGCTCTTCACCCTGGTTTCTACTTAAGGGACAGGGACATTCTGAGGCTTCACCTGGGTATCTGCTGGGAATAAAAGGGATCACTTGCATTGGGTATCAATCTGGCTTAGACAGCGTCCATCAGGAGCTGTCCACGGTGCTGCAGAAATCCTGCCCTCTACACAAGGTGTTTGTCAGCTCTTTGCAGATGGTGTTGAACCTTGACAGCTTGGAGATGTCTGGACTTCGACTCTTGCTGGTTGAGGAATTCTGGAAGCTGAAGTCCACACGTCTTAACGTCGACAAGGTTGAGAATCATTGATCTACAGTATCATTTGTAATCCAGATGCTCCTGCAAAAAGCTGCTACGTTAAAGGGTAGGGATGCATTTATAAAATCACTGCCATACGTGGGCAGGGGGAGCCAGAAAACCTTTTTACCAGAAGGCAAATTGATTGGGTCATTGCCACTAGCATGTTCCCTTTCATTCATACCTTTTTGCCCCCTCCCATAGCATATGGATACCTTCCCAAACAAAGGGTGCTGAGAAATGGCTGTGCACATCATTTTTATTTGTGAAAAATGCCTTTAGGGCTCATGTATAGCCCAGAGCCTTTCTGGGAGATGTAGGGAATACTGGAAACATTTTCTTCTTTGGGTGACCTGTCAGTTTCCCCTTAATTCATTTTAAGTTAAAAGGCCTAAACATAAAATCGGGTTAGGAGGTCTGGGGGATACATAGAGGAGGAAGCTGGGTGCTCCCTTCCTTAGGACTCATCTCCCCTATATGGGGAGAAACAGAAATATATAGTATTGGGTTCTATCTTGTACTGCTTAGTAGCGATTTTAATCTGCTACTTTCAATTAGCAAGGTTTATTAAGCTGGAGGGGAAAAAAAGGCTTAAATGGCTGTTCCAGCAACATTATTAGCTGTACCACAATAAAAACTTGATTCATTCCCAAAGCGTGTCATTACTGTAACTGATGTTTTACGCAGTTTCCTGGCTTAAAATGACCAGTATAAGGAAATTGTAGGTTAGAAAGGAAGTGTGTTCAGTATTGGTGTGTGTGCATTTACGTGCGGGAATGAGAATATGTATGTGTATGTGTATAAATGGCAGAGAATGTTGCTGATTTAGTCCAGTTTTGTAGGAGAAGAGCAGGCAGAGCTGGGAGTGGAGTTAAGTGAGTCATCAGCCTAGAGCTGCTACGTTCCCACAAGCAGCCCAAGTCCAACCCCTCTTGAATTCCATTGACCCTTATCTGGTGCCAATTTAGTGCTGAACTTTAGTTGACTTGATTTTTGTGTATAGGCTTGAGGAATAAAACTTCTAAACTGCAACCTAATGTATGATCCTGATTCTTTGTGCCTGACAGTTTTGCTGATTTTCTTTTACTCACTTCTCTTTCTCCCTCACTGTTCAGCCTCCTTGGCTGCACCTGTTGCCTAAGCCAGGGTCCCCAACCCCCAGTCTGTGGACTGGCACCGGGCCACGGTATGCCAGCAACCTGGGCGCACAAGCAAGTGAGATCCCGTCTGCAGGATGCAGGCAGCACATGAAACCACGCTCCCTCTGGTCCACAGAAAAACCTCTGTCCATAGAACCAGTCCCTGGTGCCCAAAAGGTTGCAGGCCACTGGCCTAAATTGAATCAGCCACATGCGTAGATCTCTCTCTCTCTCTCTCTCTCTCTCTCTCTCTCTCTGATTTTCTATCAGTTTAATTGCAACCTGGATGCCAAGGAAAACCTAATGGGTGTCAGAAAACTCTCTTACGGATATGTACATACTGTTAAATGTGCATTTAAATATGCACATTTTGCCATTTTCCATGATAAAATACATGGTCTTGGATTTTACCAGGAACCATGTTGCTTTTGCATAGCAGTATATACTTTTGCTTACTAGGGCTGTTTGAAACTTCAAATTCAATTCCATAAACGTGCTTTGGAAAATGTAGCAGTAGACACAGCCTGGGTCTGTAGCTCCTTAAAGCATTTGCATTTTTCCCAGCCTCAGATGACAGTTGCCTGATACTAGAAAAAGATGCAGTTGCTTTAATGAGTTGCAGACAGATGCTCTGTTCCACCTCTGTGCACTTCAAGGCACCTTTTAGAACTAAATTTGAAATGCTACTGTGCTAGTTAGCATGTTGTTACTTAATAGTGCATCAAAGATAGTTTAGGTAAAATGTATTATATATAAATATACAGTGTCTCTGTGTGTATAGCCTAAATCAAATCCCAGGCAGATTCTTGACTGGTTGCAAGTCTGTTAAGGATATTGCAAGATAATTAGCCAAGAAATGAACTGCTAATAGTTAAAGAGATGAAAATGTATTTGGGCTTATTTTTAACAGATATGTACAATTTGAAATTTTAGGAGGAGAACATAATGTTTTCTAATTTTCTAAGCTATAATGGCTATGGATTTTAATATTATTTAGGAAATAACTAAAGAAGAGTATTGTCTCATAATAATGTGCCTGGTAAGGGCTAATTAAGAATCTAGGATAATATAAGTGTTTTAAGCAAACTACAAACTATTTTCTATGAGTAAACATGTCAACTTTTTTTGCAACTCAACTTTTGTTCACAAAGTTTGTGATCCTTCTTAGCTAGAAATTGAGCTGACTATAGTGGAGGTGATTAAAAATTTGTTTAGGTTAAACTGAGATGTTCAAATGTCTATCATGGTAATTTAGCCTTTCCTTATTCGTCTTCCCTTAAGGTCAAATATTTTTCGGTTTGCATTTTTTCCCGACAACCTGCCCTAATTCTCACTCAACAGTGGATTGGTATACAATTGTCTTTTGAATCATTTGCACAACTATGATGTTTTGCACCTCACTTCCTGGAATAGAAAAAGACAAACCCCCCAAAATTGAGCGCAAACACTCTGTCAGGCTTTTCTCTGATCAATATTTGAAACTGGAAAGCTTGCAGCTGGAGATTCAAGGACACAGCTCTGATAAGTTATTTTTTATTGCAGATGCTAGAAAATGGTTAATAACACAGAAAACCAGTTATTGCACACTGTAAGATTTATGTCATACATGTCTTTTGTCTCCCTTTCTGTCTGTTCAGCCCCCCCCTCTATATATTGGTCTGTTCTACCTGCCTACCTGCCTATCTGGCTACATGTTTATGTCTTCTTTCTTCTGACCTTACCTTAACAATTGATAACCCCTTGTTTCTTGTGGGAGGAAAGTTGCATTTATTTCTAACAGGTGAGCCTGTTCTTAGTTCTTTTGTTCCAGTCCTGCATGCTCCAGTCCCCCCCCCCCTTGTCTCTATTTCCAGAGGAATTACACATGTAAAGAAGTACAGAATTCTTACACAATTTTGTTCTAAAGAAATTGCAGGCTAGTTCAGAAACTCAACAGAACTGAGTCATGACTAAATTTTTGCAAAATTTGCAATGAACCAAACATGGAAATCCATCTTTAACTCCCCCCTTTTTTTGGTAACTTTTTTTCTGGGGTGAAGGTCATATTCATGCCTAAATTTATCTCCAAAAAAGGAAATGGCTGGTATCAGAGCAAAAATGAAATTTGACTTAATTTAAATTAAGTAGAATTAAATTAAATTCATTCAGTGCAATTAAAATGATGACTCACAAGTATTAATTTTTTCTCTCAGTCCTAAATTGCCTCCTAATGTTACCGTAGTCTACTGAATTAGCTACTCCTGTGGAAGTAAGGTGAAGGTAAAGAAAGTTGAAATTTTCCATGTAAGAAGCCTAGAATAACAATAGTAAAACAGGTAGACTACTAGCCTCCTTCAGGGACTGAAGTCTGTTCGAAGATCACCACTGAATGAAACTGGAAAAAGAATTTGTCTTAATTTCATTCAGAAACTGAAGTCAGAAGGACAACAAATTCAGGAAAAGGAATTTGCTGGACAAAAATCAATAGATGGACAAGAACTACCAGGATGCATCTGAACTCATTTGTCTCGGTGCGGCTAGGATTAATTTAAAATCACAATGTGATAGTGTGCAATGCAGTACGTTACAATATAACACATTTGCCTTTTTTTTTACTGCCAGCATAAAGTAAAAACATAAAGGATGCAACATAAAAACTATTTATCAGTGTTCTCACGTAATTGATATTGAAAAACTTGTAAGGATAGTGAGGATGGAATGAAAAGACAGGGAGGTAAAGCTAAAATTAAAGCCCAAAGGTGTGGACTCCTGTAATCTATTATGGTTAAATAGACCTCAACTCCCAGAATTCCTCAGCCAGCCAATTCTGGGAGTTGAAGTCCTCAAGTCATAAAGTCTTGCTAAGTTTGGAGACCCCTGATCCTGACTATCAAAATGCCTCTATGTGCGGCTTACAAAACACCAGTAGACAGTTTTTGGCTTCAGGCTTATGATTTAAAAAGTGAGACCTGTAAGCAATGAGGACGGGGAAAGAGATTGTCAAGCTTAAGGAATTCTCACCGCGACTAGAGCAGGAAGAAAAACCACTGATGATGGTCATCTTTGGGTAGAAGCCTGAGCAGCAAAGATGATGGAATAATAACCATATATTACGATCGCATGGAGGATACATGATCGCATGGAGGCTACGCAAGTGACCGGTTGTCATCTTTTTCAACTCAGCATCCAAATCTACACAAGCCAGGCAACGTCAGGCCATATATTTTGAATAGCAGGAGACAAATACTGACCTCCATGCTTTCCTGTGTTTTAAATGAGGAGACAATCCTTGCTTATATTGATTGCTTACATTCTCGGACATTTTTTAAAAACCATTTTAATGACTTTCCAAATTTGATACTTTGGCATCTGCTGCATGTAATGCAGAGGTGATTCAGCACCAGGACTTGGCTTCATGGTATTCAACAAGCTCGTGCACCATGAATTTGTTGGCGCTCACGTACTGCGTGGCTAACCTTCTCCAAGAGTAGCTGTGTGGATGTGTCTCGGTCCCGGCTGCCAGAAGAACACTGACGTTTGGCAAATAGCCTTCCCAGAATAAACTATTCCAAAAGATGTTTGCCTCTATTCATCAGGAGCTGTCGCCCTAGGAATGCCGCCACCGCCACGTAAGTCCCCTTTCTTCAGACAGATCTTTCCCCTCCCCCCCCCGTCTTCCTTGTGTCTCTGGTATATCCATGAAAACAGGGACATTATTAACATATTAATGATCAGATGTTATGTGTTAGGCTTGCATTTTAAAAGTCCTTCGCCAGGCAAAAAGAAGGATGGTTTGACAGTCTTAATTCAACACAAGACGACAAATGCGGCTTATAATGAAATTAACATAAATCTTTGGTGTTAATCATTTAGCATTATTGATAGCCATATTAAAAGGAGCCTTACAATCTTGGACATGCAAAAGGGAAACGTGATGTTTTTTTTTTTCCAGCTGTCCTGAAATGCTCTGAGTCCATATGGTGGAGGAGAACTAGCTTTCTTTTCTAATTTTCCTCCTCTGTTTGAGCTGTCACCTACCCCCCCCTCTCTTTCTTTCTCTGCAAAGTTTACTTCTTTTTTTTTAAACCATGTTCTATTCCGCCCCCCCGGCTTTTCTTTTTCTTTTTCTTTTTTTTCCCCCAGAGTGCCAGATTTCTGGAGTAGGTCAAAAAACTATCGGCATCTGTAGCTGTCATCAGTCCCACAGCCAGGCATAAGCGAAATAGCGAGGTGACAATGCCGCAGCCGATCTTCATCGGTTTTAATTTGGGAAACTTCACTTTCATTTATGCATTCAGCTCTAAAGAAAAAAAAATAATAAAAATCAAAGAACGGCATTTTGAATGGCTCCGGGTGCCTTTTGGAAAGTGTCGCTGGAAGTGTGGGCATCTGGGAGGTGCCAAGGTGGGGGAGGAAAATTATGTCACTTGACAATCCCACCATTGATAACGCTGTCATTTTTAATAGGGAGGGTGGACAGGCTGGAGAGAAAGACGAGGAGTGAGCAGTTGTCTGTTTTGGGACGTATGAATGAGAGATGCTGGATGGGGGTGGGGACAGGACGCAAACTTTGCAAATGCATAAATGTACTAATCAAAACTCTGCCTCGTTGGCAATTACTGCTTTGCAGAAGAATCTTCCTTAAGAGAATCTTGCAAGTCTAAAAGCATTCTTCCCTGCTTTACTTTTATCCCAAAGGTGCTTTTTCAAAAGGCAACAGGACTTTCTTTGTTTTTGCTTGAAGACGTTTTGCTTCATATCCAAGAAGCTTCTTCAATTCTCCACCATTTCAGTCAGAACTGAAGAAGCTTCTTGCGTCCGAAGCAAAATGTCTTCAAGCAAAAGCAAAGAAAGTCCTGTTGCCTTTTGAAAAAGCACCTTTGGGACAACCATGACCTGGTTGACTGAGAATCTCCGCAGACATTTATTTACTTTTACTTTCTCCAAAACTAAGTAGAGTCCCTTCTGAAATGCTTCCTATGCCCATTTTCCTTTTGTGGGCCTAGATATCTTTTTGCTTAATGGTCTTGTCTGCATAAATTGGATAAAATATTGAGGGGCCTGCTTACACCACTGGTGTAGTAAGAAAGGTTAGGCTTTGGAAACACGTGCAAACTACACAGTATTGTGCTTTTAATATCCTTTGTACTTTATTAACACAAATGAACAATAGTGTAATATCCAATTCTAAATGGAGAGTCCCGAATAGATTTTCATCCAGATAGATTTTGTTAGCAAGTGGCCACACCAATGTTAACCAAATGCGGAGGGAACAAAAAAGTTTGGTTAGTTTTAAGAAAATACTGCCCGCCTGTGAGTTACATTTGACAAAAATGCCTCTCTACCCATTTTATTGCTCCAAGATAGCAACAAAAACAGGCAGTGAATGGTGGTGGCAACCTGCACTGTCTATGAAAGGGCATAGTTCATGCAACAACTACGTATAATTTTTTGTTTTAACAGCAAAAATTTGCTTCTCTAAGCCTCATCAGGCCAGATTTTTTGAACGATGCCTCATAGGTCAATATTTCAACAATAAAAAAGGGGCAGGAGAGAAAGGCACCCTCTATTTAGATTTTTATGCTTCCAATTTAGGCGATTAACCTAGAACTCTTTCCAATTTGTATATAAAAACAACCTCCAGGGCTTAGATTGCCATGGCAGTTTTAAAACCCAGAGTGAATCAGTTTGAAATATAAGCCCCTTGCAAACAGAGGGATGTTTTATAATGGAACCATTGACAGACCCTTAACTACAGCGGCACTAGCGGGCACCACCGTAAGATGGGAATAAAACTAAATTACATCACTTGTCATCATTAAGAATTTTTTTTTGTCTCGACTCTTCATTTGAAAGCTCCGTAGTTAATGAACGATTACTGAACCATGACATCAAAATGGTTAAAATATAGGAATTCAAGTGAGGTCAACTCAGAGTATTTTTTAAACCGTGAAATTAAGGAAGCTGTTCATATAGGTGGGAAGATGCCATGTTAGTTTGCTTTGTAAGGCTGTCTTTAAACCTCAGGAATGCCCCGTATTTTAGAGGGCAACAATTATATATTTTATTTGTAGCTGGAAGAGGTAAAAACTCCACAAGTCTATGCAAACATGGATGATATCCCCTTTACTCACTCACTAAGCTTCTTTTCAGAAGGAGATGTACACAATTTGATTTGGATGTCTCTTTGAAATATTCCGATCCAGAGTTCTCTGATTTAACTGCACATCCCAACTTCTAAAGGATTTCACTTTTCTCCAAATGTTGCAAGGCAGCTGTTGGACAGGGGAACATGCTCAGCTAGATCTGTAGCTCTGCCATTTGAATCCGACAGGCATAAATGTTTCTAGCACAGCAGCTGCATTATGCTCCATGCTAGGAGCCGCACACTTATGGGAGGCTCCTTCCAGCAATGCAGGCTTGAAAATGGGCACATCCACAGCAGCGTCCCTGAACATGCTCTGAACAATTACTTGGGTTCATGTGGGGGCAGGACTTGTATCCTCGTATTCCTGTTGGTGCCTGGATACGCCTGGAAGAATAGAATTAATCTAGCAATTATACTGTAAGAATTTAAGCAGAGAAACAGGTATAAAATGAATGGCATGGTGGCCTAGTGGTGAAGACACTCGCCTGCCACTCGAAAGATTGAGAGTTCAATCCCAGGTAGTGGCGGATGTTTCTCTCCTAGAGCGCAAAGAGAAAAAAAATCTGCTGTGAACTCCACATAGGAGTCAGGAAGGGCATCCAGCCAGTAAATGCTCAGCTCCATTCAGTTGTCCTGACTCTACCCTGAATTAAGGGATTAGAGCAGGGGTCTTCAAGCTTGGCCCTTTTATGACTTGTGGACTTCAACTCCCAGAATTCCTCAGCCAGCGTGCCTGGCTGAGGAATTCTGGCAGTTGAAGTCCACAAGTCACAAAAGGGCCAAGTTTGAAGACCGCCTGGATTAGAGGGTCATAAAAAAAGGGAGTAAACAGGTATAAAACAATTCAGGACATCACAAGCATATTTTTCAACTCAGCATTTTAAGACACAAAGAAGAGGTGATTTTTTTCATTTTTCTTGTCCCATTGAGAAAATGCCCTAAATGTACAGAAACAATTGATTCAGAATATTGAAAAATGAAGACATGACTCTATGGATGATAATTGGAATTAAACTTCCCAGAACACACAAGTGAGCACCCTTGGATAGATCTGTCTATAGTTTCCTGGTAAGTACTGCTAAAGCAACAGAACAAAAAGCTAATATTCGATGGCAACCCCTCCCAACAGCCTGTAATATGTGGTGTGTGTGTGTATATGGTTTGTGTGTATTTGTGCATGCGCATGTTTGTTTGTTTTTTTCCCAAGGTTTTGAAACCTCCAGGGCAGTTAGAAACCCATGTTTTTCATTGAACTGTGTCTTTTTGAAATTCACTAGCCTGACATGTCATTGGCATGACGTGTCTCAGCCTGTTACACTGAAATGCCACATTACACTGTGTGACGAGACAGGCCGACAAAAAGGGACAAGACGCATCAGTCCGATGGGATATCAAGCTTGAGAAATTCAAGCCACGTGTGTGACTTCGTCTATACATAAAAGAACAGCAATAGAAGCAACACAGATTTAGTTCTGAAATTTGAAAGCCTTCCTTCCTTCCTTCCTTCCTTCCTTCCTTCCTTCCTTCCTTCCTTCCTTCCTTCCTTCCTTCCTTCCTTCCTTCCTTCCTTCCTTCCTTCCTTCCTTCCTTCCTTTCTTTTTTCAAAAACTCTTTAAATCAACAGGAAGCTCTTGGAATTTCTCTTGCCTGTCCTTTATCTTGCAGTTGGTGGGAAAGTTTTTATCCAAATTCAGATGGTCTAAAATCTTAATTCCGTCATGCATTTGTGTTTTTCACGGGCGCTAGGCAAGTCTCTTAAAAACCGGTTTACAGAAGGCTAACATTACAATGGAAGATAAAAAAAGCCAGACAATTACCATTCGGGTAGGAAAAAAAAAAAAGAGGTAACTCTGCAAATTATAAAAGCAGAAGTAGAACCAGACCCCTAAAAGCAGCATAAAAGCAATTGACAGGATTTAAAAACCAAAGGGGATGGGAGCAGCGTTTTTGCCTGGTAGGAGATGACGTGAATTGAGATGGCAAGGGATCTCTTGGGAAGAACAGACTGCAATGTTAGAAAGCTTCCCCTGGAGCTGCTTTATAAATAGTTCCATGGAGCATGGGTGAGCAACCGCTGTCCCTGAGGCCAGGTATCCAAGGTCCAGGTATAAAGTCTGCCCTTGAAGCAGTGGGGCCCCTGCCCACTTTGCCCACTGTCCAGAGGATCAGCTGGCCTGTGCAAGGCCCATCAGATAATCAAGGTGATTAGTTCACTCACGTCTGCTGAACTTGCAATTTGCAAACCTCGTGGGCTAATGCAAAAAAAACAACCCCTACCCTGACGTGTCATGTCTTAACACGGTGTGTGAATTAGTTGGCCGTATTCTGCTGCTTTCTTTTGGCTTAGCCCATTGTGTGAACGTGTCCATTGGGACTTACAAGTTTCTTACCTGTTGTTAGGATAACGTTTTGCAAATTTGATGGCTGGGGCCTTTTTTTTTTCTACGCCTGTAAGAAGAGGAGGGACAATGCCAAAGGAATTGTTATGGAGCAATCTCTCTGTCCATCTAGGGATAGATTGTTTTAGGTTATCATCAACTGTAGTATGCAAAATGAAAGAGGCAGACTTTGGTGTGTGGGAGAACAAATACAGACAGTCCTTGACTTATAACAGTTCATTTAGTGACCATCTGAAATTACAAAGGCACTGAAAAAATGACTTGCAATCATTTTTCACACTTAACGACGATTGCAGCATCCCTGTTGTGTAATCAAAATTCGGACACCTGGCAACTAGCATGTATTTAGGACAGCTGCAGCATCCCGGGGGTGTCACATGATCCCCTTTTGTGATCTTTTGTCACACGGGGAAGCCAGATTCACTTAACAACCATGTGACTAACTTAATGACTGCAGTGATTTGCTTAACAACAGTGGCAAGACAGGTCGTAAAACTCACCCAACAGCTTCTGGAGGCAGGTTGTTCCACTGATGAATTGTTCTGTCAGGAAATTTCTCCTTAGTTTCAGGTTGCTTCTCTCCCTGATCAGTTTCCATCCGTTGCTTCTTGTCCGGCCTTCCGGCGCTTTGGAGAATAGCTTGACTCCCTCTTCTTTGGGGCAGCCCCTGAGATATTGGAACACTGCTATCATCTCCCCCCTCGTCCTTCTCTTCATTAGACTAGACATACCCAATTCCAACAACAGTTCCTTATATGTTTTAAACTCCAGTCCCCTGATCATCTCTGCACTCTTTCTAGAGTCTCAACATCTTTTCCCCGTAGGAAAATGCAATGCTGTGTGGATGTTCTGACCCACCAGCCCTATCTCAAAATTTTGAATATATGACTCTCAAATTGCAGAGGTATTTTGGGTGCTCCTGTGTATTTATTCATATACTCATTAAAAAAAAGGCCTGATAGATTAAGTTTATTTTTAATCCCTAGTGGAAGTGAGATCATAAGGCTATGAAGATAGTGGGGTTCACCCCCCACCATTTGGAAAGCAACATTTTGCTCCTATTATTTATGCTTCCCTGCTGAAGCAACAAAAGTATTTCAATAATCTCCAAAGAGTTTAAGAACAATATACTTAATTGCTATGAGTAATTTCAGAGCTAATTAATGTGATAAATCTCCAGAGCGAAGTATTCTTACTTAATGAACAGCATAAAATGGAAGAGACGGAGGCCTTTCTTTGCAAATATATACATTGGCTGCTGTTGCTCTTGTGAAATGATAGAAATAAACACATCCATGCAAACACTTGCATTTATAATCAGTAGGTAGACTGGGTGCTGTGCGCCCCTAACAGCAAAAGTCAGATTGGGTCTTATTAATGTTCTCTATTTGCACTCCAATAAAGCAAAGCATCTTGTTTTAATTTTTTTAAATTGAAAATGAAACACAATTGGGCACACAAATGGTCTTGCTTATTTAACAACACAGAACAAAGTCCTGTCATTGAATGCAATTGTTCTAGGAAGACCAATACAATGGTAGGGCTTAAAAAAAAAATAGTTAAGAGTATAACTTGTATAAGAAAGTATTCTTGAGGCTGGCGCTTGTGTGAAATAAAAATAGATAAGCTTTTTAAAGGACGTAACATGGTGGTTTCCTGAGAGATTTAAGTGTGTCTGCAGCTAAGACCCTATAATGTGCTTTCTACCGTTATGGAGAGAGAAACTGAGTCAGGTGGGAAGCTAAATTTCACGGGTCAGAAACAGAACTGGGGGTGGGGGAAACTCAACTGAAACAGGAAAGTGAAGAAAACCCTAAGAATATTACCCCAACCATTAGGAAGCATATTTCAGAGCGGCGTGAAAAGTAGAAAAGGAGACACAATTACATGAGTTGGGAGGTGAGAGAAATTGTCTCAATAAATAAATGAAACTATAGAATCCTGCTAATTACCTTTATTGCCCTGGTGATCAATGGGCTTCTAGGTGTAGGAGCCATGCAAAGATGAATGCCAACAGACACAGGCTGGGAGGGAGGAGTTCAAACATTTAATCCCCCCCCCCGTCTTCATTTCACTGCCTAAGACCTCCCATTCCAGTTGACGACTGCCAACTGCTTAAAACATGACAGAGATTTTTGTGGATTGGAAAAATCCAGAGAGATCTTCCACTTGTTTTTTATTATTATTATTACTATTTGGAAGCCTGTACTGTATTTCAGTTAAAACACATCACATTTCCCTCTACAAAGATACGGAGTAAAATAACATAATTTTTAAAGGGAAACGTTTTCTTGGAGCACAAATTAAACCGCCTCTTCTTTCACTGGGGATATCTTGCAATATTGAAAGGATGAATTGCCCTTTTAATTAGGGAAGCAGGATTCATTTTTTTTAAAAAAAATAACCCAAACATTGACTGACGGGACCGAACAAGGTTTAATCGAGATTTGCCTATATACTTTACCCATTCACTTAAAAACGATTGCTCGGTAGTCTTGTCCCCCTGTTTTGCAAACTTTCCATTACCGAAATTCCTTTTCATGTAAAGCAATTCCCTTCCCTTTCTCTTTTGCATATACAATATACAGTGTGGTAGACATCGTCTCTTCAAAAGTACTAAATGGATTCAAATGTGCTTCTCCGTTTGTAAAAGCGGGATGGAATCTCCTGAATATGCGAATGTAAGTCCTGCTATGTTAGATGTCATGTTTTCTTTCCCCATCCTTTTGTTGTTGGCTAGAAGACAACATGGAAATACTTTGGTTTACCTGTGTAATCCCAGGGTGTCCCGAGTGCCAGGGCTGGCTGTTAAAATCAGCATGTCTCCTGTCAAAAATGGCTGGAGTGAGACAAGGACAGCATGACCACTGGGCCCAACAAGCTACAGAGGTCAGGTTTCAAGGACAGCCATACGTGGCAGTGATGGTCTTATGACAAGTTGTCAAGTGAGCAACTATAAAATGGAAAATGCAGAAAGGAGGGAGAGTGGGAGTTGCTAGGGGAAAAAAAAGAAACTTCTTTTGCTCCTGATGAAATATTCAGGTAGCTGGTAATACAAGTCCATACAGAATTTGGGCCTCATCTTTGCCCTTAAACGAATCAGCCCTGGAAGAACAAATTAAAATGGCGTTGTGTTCATTGGAGAGCCTTGTGTTTAAAAGATACAAACAAGGCTGTAAGCTCACATTAGGCGAAGGCGGTTTCCCCAATAAATTAGGCACATTTTTGGATTCTTTCTTTGCAGCTGATTTACAGGTTGTTCTTATGGAGAAAATAGGAAGAGGAAGGTGTGTTGGCTCCGCTCACCAGTTATTTGTTATTTGTAGCTAATAAAGGCAGGATACAAATTAAATATAAATAAATAAATAGAAATATAAAAAAACGCAAAGCAAAACCAACAAGAAAAGAGGTCCAGGTGCCATGACTCAACTCTACCTGGATGACTGAGAGTCTTCATCAACTTAGAATATTGGGGGAATCCCCCGGCCACTAACCCATGATTAAACTAGTTAAGTCCTAGTTTGCCTATTCCTGAGTTTATACCTTAAGCTTAGCCATAATGCAATTATCTTGTCTGACATTTTGTGCATTGGATAATTCCATCCGCGGTGACTTATTCATTAAGCTATGGTTGAGCAAGTTGTGGCCTCCAGTGAAGTGTAAACCAAGCCAATTTTAAGGGGGACAGGCATTCAAATTTAGCTCCATTTGATACTGGAATGATTTGAGGTGCTACTTATGATTATTTGAAAAGTTTTTGAAGGACTAGTAGTGTATTAATTGTACATCCATTTTTTTAAAAAATATGGAATGTAGCTGTTAGGAGAACTGTATATTTAATACATTTAGTCTTGAGAAAAGATGATGGCGGCACTCTTGAAGAAGAGGAGCTATGGTGTGGTTTTTAATCATTCCAGGCTGCAGACTATGAGACAGTGATAGGAAGACAGACTCTGGAGAAATGTTTAGACCAATTTCCTAGCATTAAGAACTGTTCAATAGAGCAGGGGTGTCCAACCTTGGCAACTTTAAGACCTATGGATTTCAATTCCCAGAATTCCCCAGCCAGCATGACTGGCTGCGGAATTCTAGGAGTTGAAGTACATAAATCTTAAAAAGTAGCCAAGGTGGGACACCCCTGCAATAGAAGAACCCACGGCATGGAAAGGTGATAATCTTGAACACATTCTCTAACTGCATTTAGGCTAAGGATAGATAGCTACTGGGTGTCTTAAATTGTCCCTTCTGACCCCATTGTTTGATAGTCCTGTGATTTGATGGAAGGATTCTCTGTCTAACAATGTCGAGTTAGTGACTATAGAAAGTTGCGTGTCCTAATTAAGCAAATAATTTTTAAAAATTGCCTGAAGTAGAACACTTCTAATAAGGTATATTGCTAATAAAAATTAGAGAATGCTTTCTCCCCTTCCCACCCCATGCTGCCATCTCTTGCAGTGACACAGATCTTGACATGATTTGCAAACGCTTGGCAGTAAGTGGCTTAAGGTTGGAAATCAGTTAGCTCTTAATGTTATGCTGATGCATAGTTTTGCCTTTAACCTATTAATGATCTAATCCCCTGTGCTCTGGCAGATATGATTCCTGCTTTTGTACAGTTCTTTTGGGATAAAACCCACAGTGTATCCAAAGAAAGCAGATTGAGGATGGGTTATGGGGCAGATCCTATCTATCCCTAGTAGGCAGGTATTTTTGGAGAACATTAAAATGTTTAAAAGATCAGGATGGATGGAAAAATGTGTAGGCAGCTGCAATCAATGTTTTTGGCAAAGTGTATGTGGATATTTATCACTTAGGTGTGACTATCACACAGCAACAGGAACATGCTTTAATACTTCCAGGCTTGTCAATAGGAAAGAGCCCACATTACATGCTTTTGTCACTTTTCTGAAACGTAGCACACACAATTTTTTTTTTTAACGTTTTGTTCTCAGCCTTGAGATTCAAGGCATGTTCTGGAATGTATTAGTTAATCAAAGATAGGGGAGGAGGAAAACATCCTTTCCAGTTATTTTCCCCTAAACTTTTTTTTTTAATGGTTTAATCCCCCTAATTTGCACTGCATTACATTTTCACATTTGCTAAATGAAATTTACAATAGCTTATGGGCAGGGTTCAAATTAACACCTCTTGACATATTAATGAGCTGTTTTTAATCCTTTCTGACCAGTTATTATGCAAATATCAGGCTAAAAGCTAGCTTTTGCATATGGCTTTTAAGGAAGAGGGTATTTCATGTTGGGATCCACAAATAAAAGATATGAAAACAGCTCATCTATCAGTGGGCTGGGGTGCTTTGATATCACATAGGGGGGTTTAATTTGGGGGAAGAATTCTAAATAACACTGACCAGCATCTTGCCCTGAAATATTAATAATGGCCATATTGACACAACATGTTAGAATATGATAATATGGATCCAGTATTTTCTAGCTATGCATTGTCCAGCCATTGTCTTGTATGTAGTGTGAATTAGATCATCATATTAATCAATTAATGGTAATCAAGTAATGGTAAGTCACTGTGAGTGAATTGGGGGCCATACCACTCTCCTAAATAAATAAATAAAAATATGAATATTTATCAATGCCTCACTTAGCGGCGGTTTGCAATTACAATGGTGATGAAAAAGTAATTTTATGACCGATCCTTGTATGTATGACCTTTGCAGGTCTGCAAAGCAAAGGAAAGACGAAGTAAGTTTGTAAGCACAGTCATGGTTTCACTTAGCCACTCCTCCTCCTCTTAGCAACCGAGTTGCCGGTCCCAGTTGTCAGGAAATGAGGACTATGTAAATGCATAATCCCACATCCTTGACAATTGCACTGAAACACTATTCTTAAAAAGAACAGAAGCAAGCAATTTCTTTCTTACAAAAGCCGGTTGCTGAAAACAAAATGCAGAAAATATTGCATCACAGCATTATTCCGTAATATTAAATTAAAAATACTGACATTTTGTAATAGTTGGGATTGTAGGTTGGTGTGGAAGAGATGAAGGGAGGAGAGAAAAGAGAATTGACCAAGGCACCAGCGAGGCATTGAAGAGCCTTCTTTTCTCTACTAAATCTTGGTTCAACTGTGGTTATAGACTAAACTGCACTTGATGGATTCATGCATTCTGCTAAACTATAAATCATGGCTTGCAAACCACAGTGGTTGGTTCACATAGCGCATGAAGCCAAACCCAATCAAACTGCACGGTGATAATTAAGATAGGTAATCTTGCCTGTGAAAAGTCTTCCTTTGGTCTTTTTTATGCAATTATCGAGGTAGCAAAAGGTTTCGCTTTTAAGAGGACTTTCTAACTATATGCGGCAGTTATTAAGGAAGAAAGATTGTAGCTTCTGCATGGCACAGGGTGCGAAGCATGCAGACATTTGAAATATGTTCGGAATTGTTCAGCTGCCAAGGCTCTCATACCCCAAAGCAGCATTGTCCAGATATTTTCCTGTTTCCTCTCCTAGACATTAATTGATCCAATTAAACTGTGAACAGCTCTTTCCTGTCCCCTGTTTATTCACTGTTGTAGATCAGTCTGTTGTTTTTCTATCAGTAATTTTGGAGTGAACTCACAGAGCTGTAGGGGGAAATGCTCTTACTGGCATGCCTGCAAAGAGATTGAAACAAATGAAGAGATTCTAGTCCATCAGAAATGGGAAGAAGGAAATTAAAGGGTAATTTGGTCTGTTAGGATGGCCTCAAAGTACGTGGCTAATTTCTGGGTAATGTCAGGGCTTCTGTGACTCGAGTCTATTGACTTGCCATAGTTGCTTCAGATTTGACAACTGTCTCATGTAATCGGCAGGCAATGCTAATGTCTGGATTGGTTTGGCCAAGGCGTGCATAAATATCTGGAATATGGACTTTTGTCCTTCCTTAGGACAAGAGTTGCTTAAGGCAAAAGAAGGTGAGGGTTTTATAACATTTGCAAAAGGTAATTTACATGTAAAACTGTATGTTTGAAACGAAGGCCTGTATTTAATGAAGGGCTGCATTGTTTAAACTAGGTTTTAAGTAGTCCAATTCTCACATTCAACCTGCAACTTCCTGCCTACCATTCAAACCTGTCCCTAGCTTTGAACTCCATTAGGTTCCATGCCTGAATGTTCAGAGTTCACACATTGTACTAAAAGTCATAAAGAGATGGGTTTATAAACCACAACTTATGGCTTAATGTGTTATGCGATTCCACACTGAATTAGAAAAAAAAACAGAATCCACCCAGCCTTTTTAGTAGCGTAAATGAACTTAGTCATATGTTTAATCACTTATTAATAACTAGGAGAATAAGATATTGGGATTGTGTCTGGAGAGACCCAGATTCAACTCTCTTCTCAACTGTGGACATTTTTTTCCATTTCTCCACTAACTGGATGGATACAGTATTCTATATATATTCTCACACAAACCAATTCAGACAATTTTCAGAGGACAGAGAAAGTTCCTCTACAGACCACAAAACCTGGAAGTCTTCATCTTAAAGTTAACTGAGAGAGTATAGGAAACTGGATCTCTCTTTGTGGTGGCAGTGCTGATGATCTCTTTGCAGATGAGAAGATGTCAAGAGAGAGAGAGAAGCTTCCTTCCTTCCTTCCTTCCTTCCTTCCTTCCTTCCTTCCTTCCTTCCTTCCTTCCTTCCTTCCTTCCTTCCTTCCTTCCTTCCTTCCTTCCTTCCTTCCTATAAAGATTGTATAGAAAAGATAGTAATCCTGGTTTCTGTCAGTATAAACAGGTGAATGTAGCATGTAGTAAAATCCATGTAAAGAAAGGCATAGAAGATGTGTAGAAAAACACATGTAAATGAAAGATAAAATGCCCATTGTTTTAGCTCTAGATAAAGAGACATCTGCTTCACTACACATAAGGAGGCATGTGCTGTAATTCTAAGGTACGAAAACATCTGTTTTAGCAGAATATGAAAGAAAGGAGGGATTATGCTGGAGAAGGACAATCATGTTGATAAAGCAGAAACAATGGTAATAAGCTAACATGTTCCTTTATATTGGTAATGATTGGCTAAATCTTTAAATTAAAAGAATTACAAAAAGGGGATGAAGAAGCTATCCTGCCACTGCTGCCCATCCAAAGCTACTTAATCTTTGGATTGAATAACATTTTCTTTGACACTCCACTGATCATTTGGTGATTTTTTATTGAATTCCCAGCTTGGGAAACAAACAGAAAAATAATAGGTCTGACCCTTCCTTCCTTCCTTCCTTCCTTCCTTCCTTCCTTCCCTTCCTTCCTTCCTTCCTTCCTTCCTTCCTTCCTTCCTTCCTTCCTTTTCCTTCCTTCCTTCCTTCCTTCCTGTCTACCCCAACAGACTCTGAGCTGCTTACAAAATGTAATGCAAAATTAAAGCAATTAAAAGCGTAGACAAAGCAAAACAAAACACCCCAGACTCAAACCCCCCCCCCTATTAAAACAGAGCACAATAATGTCATCACGTGGTCCTTGCAGAAAGAAATGGGGAGCAATAATCAGGAAGAATAAATGTGCATTGGGGTGTCGCTTCTGCATGCTATTGTCCTCATACTGACAATTCAGTAGAAAGGTATCAGAGAAACACACTTCCTTTGAAAAAAGCTTATAATCTGTGCCAAAGGCCCACCATACAGCCAGGAGAGCATTCTGAGCAACTCCCCTTAAATATAATTTTCTAATGAAATTTTTCTTCTTATGAAGGTGAAACTTTCTGATCCTATTACAGTTCTAATATTTCTATGCATAGCAATCAAATAACCTGCCCGTATTGCCACATAAAGTATAGATTTAAAGTTAAATGATCCAGTCATTCATTTAACATTTTCTTTCAAAGTAATTTCTTCAGTAACTCCCAGATGTTTACATACAATGTCCTCTTCCTATTTTATATTTACATTTTTAGAATTGAAGGAAAAACCGACATTCTTTTTTTTTGAAACTGTTTTTAATAGCCTTTGTTTATTTTTAATATCTGGTGTTCCGGACTCCTGCTCTAATGATTTTTTCCCCCCACACTGCATTGGTAATTAAATTCATTCATTTTCCTGGCTACATGATTCCTTTAAATAAAAAAAAAAGTTATGGGTAATAACACCTATTATGTTGAACGTACAGAGGAGAAAAGGAGAGATGATAAGCTTTCTGTTCAAGGAGATCATGGGAAGGTTCAGGTCACTAAGATTTACAACACACTCTTCCTAAATATTTGAAATTTAGCCTTTGAGAGTTTTGTGGCGGGGTTAACAATTTTGATTAGGGAGCTGTGATACCCTAATGTGTAATGCATATGGTATATTTCCCTCCCAGAAGACAAGAACAACAATAAATGTAAAATATATTAAATGCATATATTTTTAAAGAAGTTTCTAATTTCTGGGGAAAATCCTCATTAACGGAACTAAAATCACCAATACCCTTGAATAACAGCCAACTGTTAACCCAAGAGGGTAAAATGCTAAGGCAGAGTGGTTATTTAAGCAATGTCCCAAAGGTGCTTTTTCAAAAGGCAACTGGATTTTCTTTGTTTTTCCTTGAAGATGTTTCTCTTCTCATCCAAGAAGCTTCTTCAGTTCTGATTGAACGATGGAGAACTGAAGAAGCCTCTTGGGTGAGAAGTGAAACGTCTTCAAGGGAAAAAACCCAAAGAAAACTCCAGTTGCCTCTTGAAAAAGCACCTTTGGGACAACCGTGTCCTGGATGACTGAGAATCTCCATAGACATTTAAGCAATGGGTTTAGGCTAAGGATTCAGCGTGGCCACTGCTTTTTTGCCAGTGAGAGAATGGATCAGATCAGGTCTGTTGCAACTAACCAAACAAATATTTAATTTTGCTGAAGGTTTGAGTTGTATATTTTAAAAAACCACATGTATTAGATGAGATGGTTTAGGCATCAGAGATCACCAATAATGCAATATGGCTTAGGTTGCTTTGTTGACTTTTGGTATATATGGGTGCTGTTCAGGAATGTTCCTTACTGATGTTGACCTTCAAGGTGTGTTTAAAACTGTAGAGAGTTACATGGGTTGAGAATTAGTATCTTTATGCATTCTTTTGTGATCATGCTTTTGTGATCTGTTGAGTTTAAGATTAAGGACAGAGGCCATCCAGATAGATAGATAGATGAGATTGTGATGTTTTTAAAAATAGTTTCCCTATCCCCAACACTCTTTGCTTCTTCTTTTGCAGGATTTAAGGACTGTAAGCTCTTATTTTTATTTGAGATTATTTTCTGGACAGTAGAGGACAGCTCAGCTGATGGGAATGTGTTTACAGGTCAGACGGTGACCGCGGCTTTAATGCAAATGGGTTAAAACAGGGAAACGGTTGCAATTCATATTGAGTCAAATCTGAATAATTCCCCAGGATAAAAGGGGAGTGAGACAGTTTTAAATTTGTGTAAAAAGAAGGGAGATGATTTGCACTTCAAGAATTCACCGCACAATATGAACTCTAGATGGAGAATAAAGGATTTTGCTATTTGTAAGCAAGAAGACAAGGGAGAAACTTTTTGCTTCCTGAGTTCACCTTTGCCAGCTTCTTTTTTAAAGAGAATGTTTGCACCTCAGAGAAAATCCATATTTTGTTTCCTTTTGTTTTCTTTGCTAAGGTGTTTATTTTAATAGCTGTGGTTATTTTTCTTTTTTCTCAATGAGAAAGAAAGAAATTATCCATTTTGTCTGGAAGTCCCAATTCAGGTATATTTATGAAAACCCAATTATTTCATATCTTCCCTCTTAGATTAGTAAGGGTTTTATGTTTGTAGAGAAGCAAGTTATTTTTATTCTCCACAAGAGAAGCATCTCTATACAATTGAGTTTCCACATTAATAAGTAACTTCTGAATGGATAATTTTTTTTATTCCTCATTTAAGTAGACAAATGAGGCTTAGAGCAGGAAAATGGGGAACTACACACATGAAGGTATGGTAGCGCAGTTAAAGAACTTAGCCTAGTTAACCTTAGTTTTCTAAATTTGCCCAGAGGGCATCTTCAGCTAGGTGGGCATGAAAATGACACCAATTTTAGTGATGATAGCCCTATGTGCTTCTATCAAAAGAGAATGCAATTATTCTATTCTATTCTATTCTATTCTATTCTATTCTATTCTATTCTATTCTATTCTATTCTATTCTATTCTATTCTATTCTATTCTATTCTATTCTATTCTATTCTATTCTATTCTATTCTATTCTATTCTATTCTATTCTATTCTATTCTATTCTATTCCAGCTTGATTTCTATTCTATTCCCCATTGGCTAAGCCAAGTCACATGATTTTGTCAACCACTTACTGCAACACGATCAATGAAAGTCTAGGAGAAGAGCGGGCTGAGATGTAAGGCGGAGTTAAATGTGTCATCAGTTTGGAGTCATCGCATTGCAACAAGAGATGCAAGTCCAGCCCCCTGTGAATTCCATTGACCCTTATCTAGCGTCAATTTAGTTTTGACTGTTAGTTGACTAGATTCTTGTGTATAGGTAGCCATAATAAACTCTTCCGTGTTTTGAACTCAATGAATGCTCCTGGTTATTTGTCCAAGAACAGCATAGTAAGAAAATGATAGGTAGAAGCCTCAGCTTAGACTGCCAATATCTTAGAAATAAGAGACATGTGCAGCGAGTAAACTGCTTGGCTACCTGAAGCTTGTTTACTTAACGTAGCACCATGCCATTCTGCTCACAACTGAGGGTGATGCTGTATAAAAATGGATGAAGATGATAGCGACAATAAGGTTCCACTTTCTTGTGAAACTCAGGGTGGCTTACAGTGGTGTCTCCTCCATTTTACAATATCCCTCCAACAAAACCCTTGAAATCAGCTGGGAGTGAGTCAATTCAGTTTGGGTGACTTTGGGCCAGTCCTCCTCTCTCAGCCCATGAGGTCAAGCTTGGGTGACAAGCCAGTCAGTCAATTCCTGTTGCAACCAGTGGATCGGCGCTTAGTTCCTTGAACTTGTGGTAAAACACTAGGAAGAAAAAAAACCATGTTAGTATAGACAAAGATTGTGGGGCTGAACATATGACATATGTTGAGTCACCTGGAGGCAAGATGGGCAGCAAATAAATAAATAAAGATGGGCAGCAAATAGATTTCCTGTGTTTATATAACAGAGGGAGCCTGTGAAGTGTCATGGTTAAGGTGCTAGAGCAGGAGCAAGGAGATCCAGGCTGTAGTAATCCTTAGGCGGAGTAGTCAGCTGGGTGACTTTGGACCAATCACTTCCTGCTGGTGTCTGGCTCTTCAACAAGGTGTCATCTTTCTGTCTGTCTATCTACCTGCCTGTCCATCCATTCTACCTGTCTGTCTGTGTCTGTCTATCTGTTTGTATGTCCATCCATCTGTCCATCTGTTTTCCTGCCTGCGTTTGCCTATCTTTATCTATCTATCTATCTATCTATCTATCTATCTATCTATCTATCTATCTATCTATCTATCTATCTATCTATCTATCTAGCTATCTCTATCTCTATCTCTATCTATCTATCTCTATCTCTATCTCTATCTCTATCTATCTATCTATCTATCTATCTATCTATCTCTATCCATCCATCCATCCATCCATCATCTATCAGTCTGCCTGCTCCCTCCCTCCCTCCCTCCCTCCCTTATCTATCTATCTATCTATCTATCTATCTATCTATCTATCTATCTATCTATCTATCTATCTATCTATCTATCTATCTATCTATCTATCTATCTATCTATCTATCTATCTATCTATCTATCTATCTATCTATCTATCTATCTATCTATCTATCTATCTATCTATCTATCTATCTATCTATCTATCTATCTATCTATCTATCTATCTATCTATCTACAGAGCTGTATGAAAAAGCTGTTAGAGATAAATGGCAAGCATTCTCCAATTTTTCTTGAGTAGGGTGCATATGAATGTGTGTTTGTGTGTGTGTGTGTGTGTGTGTCTGAAAGAATTAGGTCAAAAGAATTTTTTATATGAAAGCAGCACTTTGTCTTATTATCTACAACATACGTCTTGCAAATTTGTAAATCACGTGTTGCTCGGAATAAAATTTCCAAATTGTAATGAATGGTTTAGACGGCATTATCATCAATTTTTTGCAGGTGCAACTGTGAAGATCAGTCATTTCAATCAAAACCTTCTGTCAACTCCTGAAGCACACTCATTTTTTACATTCAGATCCTGCTCAAATACACCACCCAAAAGGAGATTTTTATTTTTTTTGGCAAATGACTTTATATCCTTTATGCCTCTAGGTGGCGCTTTTGAGCAGAGCACCCGCGCTGGTTTCTGTGTAGCCGATCCAGCATCACTCATTTCTTTACTGTTTTCTAGACTAACATAATATTTCTTTTCTGAGATTAGAGTTAAAATTGCCTTTTGTGGTTTAACACGCATTACAACAACCTCTTAAGGCAAAAAACAAAAACAAAGAACAGGGCAGGGAAAAAAAAAAAGGAAAGCAAAGGTATGTACTTGAAAATGAGGTATAAATATGAGAATTTGTGCATTGTTTGTGCAACAGGAAACCTGCCTGCATTCTTCCCTTTTTTTCTTACACCAACAGAATATATTAGATAGTTATTTCATAATATTACAAATGCGTTATTAAAATTCTCATCTAAGACTTTTTTTTTTTAACATTTTAAATTGTTTTAAATATTGGAGGCTACTAGTTTCATTTGACCTCTGGCTTTTTCCAGAAATTATTTCCCAGAGTTGTGCTTTAAACAAAGCAACATGAGTTACAGCAAGGAACTCAATGCAGGCTGTTTAATAAAAGGCTATTAAATAAGAATGATGGCAAATCATTAGCCCTAAACCTTTTGAAAACAACCAGATTTTAATTTCACTCGTCAGGAAAAAGTGGGTAAGTAAGAAAAGGGAAATAAGTGAGGTCCATAATACATTTGGGTCCAGGGCTATTTGACTTGTGATGTATGAATGAGATCTGGTTAGCATTAAATGTATCCATTGGTCTTGACTTTATTTAAGTCTTTCACATCTGGACCGTGTACTATTACTGCCTTCTTACAGGGCATCCTGTGAAAGTTTTTAAGAAGAGACTGGACAGCCATTTGTCCGAAATGGTATAGGGTTTCCTGCCGGAGCAGGGGGTTGGACTTGATGACCTCCAAGGTCCCTCCCAACTTTATTATTATTATTATTATTATTATTATTATTATTATTATTATTATTATTATTATTATTATTATTATTATTATTATTATTATTATTATTATTATTATTATTATTATTATTATTATTATTATTATTTCCTTTCTGGGATTCTAAATTGTGAAGAGGTATTTCCCCCCCCCCCCAATTAGTGCAAAAAGTTCTTCAAAGAGCCTGGAAATTTGAAAAGCATTTAAGGTCTTTTTGTTTCAGCCATCTAAGGTCAGTTCTGTTATTTCCCTCTCCCCCCCCAAGCTGGATTTATTTATTTAATTTATCCCGACTTTACTTTTATAAGCTATTCAAGACAGTGAACACATCTCATTCTTCCTCCTCCTCTTCCTCTGCTTCCCAAAACAACAACCCTGTGAAGTGAATTGGGCCGAGAGAGAATGATTGGCCCAAAGTCACCTAGCTGGCTGTCATGCTTAAGGCAGGTCTAGAATTCACCGTTTCTTGGTAATTGGCCCCAAATCCCCCAGCTGACTTTCACGTCTAAGGCAGGACTAGAACTCATTCTCTTCTGGTTTTTAACACGGTGTTTTAACCACTAGACCAGGGGTCTTCAAACTTGGCCCTTTTTATGACTTGTGGACTTCAACTCCCAGAATTCCTCAGCCAGCGTGGCTGGCTGAGGAATTCTGGGAGTTGAAGTCCACAAGTCATAAAAGGGCCAAGTTTGAAGACCCCTGCACTAGACCAAACTGGCTCTCGACAGGACACTAAATATGAATCTTAAGAATGTGGGGTTCCTTAAAACCCCCAAAGGAGCTAAAGTTTACATGTAGGAAAGCTGCATATGACATATTGTGGCCGAGACCTGTACCATGCTTGCTCTTGCCTTGTTGCTGTTGTTTTGGGCACCCTCCCCAAATCATCCTCCATGAGTCTTGCAAGACCAGGTTTCTGTTCAAATAGCACAGAACAGATGTTTATAGATAAGAAAAAATAAAGGACAATCCTGTTCTCTCTGATGGTCCTGCAGGAGGTGCATATTTCTCCAGCACTCTCCATCTCCCAAGAGATACACATTGGTTTAGTCCACTGTCCTAGCATTGCATCTGGCTTCCAATCCCTATTTTATCTTTTGTTTTTTGGGGGGGGGGGGCGAGCAACTTTTTCCGAAACTCAGTGATAAAAATGCTCTGGCAGCAAAAATGTCCACCAGTTTGAAGTGCGAAATATATGAAAAAGCTGCAGAGCCCCTAAAGGAGCAGGTGTGTGCAATTTTATAGACAGGTCTTCCAGAGTCAAGGCCTATCTATTTTCCACTTGGAAGTTTGATAACAGGAGACCCAGGAGGCCATTCCACACTCAGTGGAGAGCAAAGATGGGGAAGCAGCTCCCAGACCATTTCTCTGGCAAGAGAGAGGACATTATCTGCTGAGAATAGCAGGTTAATACATTTGCTCAGCAAGAGTCTTTTCCCATCTTATTTTAAAAGATGCTATGATGTCTTTTATATTAAGACTATGTTAAAAGGGGTAACTCAGTAGGACCTGAACTTTATGGTCAGTCATAATTGGCTTTCTTTGGTTTTGGCTTAGTTCCCTTGTCTGATTGGAAACAAAGGCTTGTAAGGTAGGGTTTGTGCCATCCAATCCCAGCCAATCATGGTTTATTCATTAAGCAATGATTTGTAAAACAAGAACTTAGGAATATATGCAAACCATGTAGTTTGTCTTACAATGGCTGCCTTTGCACAACAGACTAAACCCTAAATTTCCTATTACTGTACGTTTTGGCTTAAGGTAATGGTCTGGTTCACCCTCAGCGATAAGGCCAAGGCTGTGTTCCCACAATAGGCCGAATATAAACTACCTGACATCATTTTAGTTTAGCAGAGCATGGTGGGTGACTCTAATCAGCCTGTTTTAAAAGTGGATCTCTGCCAGCATCAGAAAGAGTAGATTTTCTATTGCTTATACCTCATCATATCTCCATTACGTTCAAGTAGCCCTGATATATGTGCCCCTAAATTCTTTCTTGCTACCTACGAAAAGATGAAAAGGAGACTTGTCCAGGGCTTGCATGAATTTTGATTGGGTTCACTCTACTAACAGTGATTTTTCAGAATTATTCTTTGGTCCGCTGCTCTTTTTCATAACAGGGCTGACCATCTTAAAACCCTAAAGCTACAAGCAGCCTTTCAAAACTTCAGATGCTCCTTCTGAGCCCTTCAAGCAATTGTCCATGAATCATAATTCTTAATGTTGCAGGTTTGGGAGGCATTCAAGATATTTAGCAGTATTTACTTTCATCCAAAACTGAATTTAAATAAACCACGTTTAACTTTGATCCTGCTCTGTCTTTGAGGTGTGGACTACAAGTCAGTCTGGGAAAGGTGATGTACCTCTAGCATAGGCAGTATCTTTCTGAACCACAAAATGTTCTTTTTTCTTTGATATAATCCACCAGTCTCTATTTTCATTCATATCCAACCATATGAACTTACATTTGTTATTTGATCTTCCTTCCTTCCTTCCTTCCTTCCTTCCTTCCTTCCTTCCTTCCTTCCTTCCTTCCTTCCTTCCTTCCTTCCTTCCTTCCTTCCTTCATTCCTTCCTTACCTCCCTCCCTCCCTCCCTCCCTCCCTTCCTTGGAAATCTCCCCTCCTCTTAAAATGTAAGAGAACTGAACCAAATTTCCTCAGGAGACATTTCTTAGGCAAGGTTTCTGAACATTTCATTCTCTCCCCTCCCCCCTCCCCTCCCCATTTTAAAGGATGACTTTTCCCCTCCCAAAAGCTGCATCTATGTTATTGAGACCTCTGCTTATGACAATTTCCCAAAGAGAGCAATTAGGATACCACTTTTGGCCTGATTTTTCAGCTTATGGATGAGGCTAAATGTGTACCTATATAATGCATCTCTGTGTGCCTTTGAAGTAGACAAAGCTAGATATACATCCAATTAGATTTTAAAAGAGAGATGGATCTTGGTGTTAAAAAGGTCTGCTTGATGCCTGATCTCTCTTTTCACCTCTACCTGCCTTCAGCTAAGGAATCCTAATAGAACTGTATTAGTCTAGGTTTAAGATGATTGCGTAGAATTTGTTTGTGAGAGATAAGGGGCATTTTAGACATCAGACTTAGTGCATCATCTCCCCCCCCCTTACAAATAGACTTGGTCTGTAGCCAGAAATTTTTGAAAATGCCTTTCCTGTCTCAAATATTTAATGGATTATGTCAAGAGAGATGTTAATGAATCTTGCATAGAAGGACAAAAGGTGTGTCAATTATTTGACTTTCTTGATCTATGAAAAAAAATTGTTTCCATTGGAAGCCCCATTGCAAAGAAAAGACGTAATGTTTTAGGGCAGTACAATCAGTGGTGGGATTCAAATATGTGAACAACCGGTTCTCTGTGTGGATGCCACTTCCGGAAGTCCGTTCTGGGCCTGGGCAACAAAAAATTAGCTACCGGTTCTGCTGAAGTGGTGCGAACAGGCTGAATCCCACCACTGAATACAATAATACAGAGATGTATATCCACATGTTGGAGGCCTGTCTAAAGAGGGTTGATCCAAAGCCTTATTTCAGTTTGTTTCTATCAGGCCTGGCTTATCCGGTTTTATCTCTGCTGATTCGTAAACCTGGTTATAAAGCAAGGGGTGGGCAACGTTTAGGTGGCTGAGCCCCTGACACTTTACTTATTTAGTATATTTAAATGCCACCCATTTCACTGGAACTCGGCTCTGGGGTGGCTTTCAGTCTGGTAAAGCAATATTATAACAGCTTAAAACAGGGGTCTTCAAACTTGGCCCTTTTATGACTTGTGGACTTCAACTCCCAGAATTTCTCAGCCAGCGTGCCTGGCTGAGGAATTCTGGGAGCTGAAGTCCACAAGTCTTAAAGTTGCCAAGGTTGAGGACCCCTGACTTAAACCCTTTGTTTCTCTGCTACTACCTTCTGTGCTGTGGCCGACACCACAGGCTACCACTTTCACCCCCCTCTTTAACAGAGATATTAGAGTTTAACGAAGAGAAGGAAGATTTAGATCAGGGAAAATGGCAAGGTTGGGGAAGAATGAAACGTTCCTGGTTGTTCCAATCCATGACACTTTACCCAATTTATATTAACCAAAAACAGACTGCAGCTCATTAAAAGGCATGGAGGTGGGGAGTGGATACAAAGCATTTATTTCTTTAAGCATTTATTTCCTTTCTACACTTCTCAGAGCCCCGAGGTGTTCACCACCATGCTGTTTTGTGTTTCGTACGGGCAACCTGGCCTAATTTTGTCTGCATGCCAACCTCTCACTCATGCCATCATGCGGGGGTCCCCAAGGTGGTGCCCTCACCTGGCCCCTGACTTTTAAACCATTTTCCAGCTGTCCTGAGGAAGCATGAAAACTCGGCAGGCAGCTAAACAAAGTGCCATGTTTCTGCATCCTCTTTATTTCTAGGAATGTCTCAGGGTCTCAGGTGAGCCCAAAGAAAGCGAACTTGGGGAGGGGTCTGCAGGCTGGTGGTTTGGGGGGCGTTGTTTTAAATGTTATTTAAAAGGCTGAGCGCCAAAGAATTGAGGCCTTTGAACTATGGTGCTGGAGAAGACTCCTGCGAGTCCCCTGGACTGCAAGGCCATCAAACCGGTCAGTCCTAGAGGAGATCAACCCTGACTGCTCTTTAGAAGGCCAGATCCTGAAGTTGAAACTCAAATACTTTGGCCACCTAATGAGAAGGAAGGACTCACTGGAGAAGAGCCTAATGCTGGGAAAGATGGAGGGCAATAGAAGAAGGGGACGACAGAGAAGGAGGTGGCTGGATGGAGTCACTGAAGCAGTAGGCGTGAGCTTAAATGGACTCCAGAAGATTGTAGAGGACAGGAAGGCCTGGAGGAACGTTGTCCATGGGGTCGCGATGGGTCGGACACAACTTGGCAACTACTAACAACCACATTTTAAACCACCAAGCCAGCCATTCTCAGGCAATTATTTTTCAATTTGGCGAATGTGCCACCAATTTGGGGGGCGCTGATACAATTGTGTGCATCGCACTGGGTGAGGGCCAGCCCCACCACTGGGCAGAAGGAGATTGCTGCCTCACAGAGAAAGATCAACGGTTAGCCAGCTCTTAGGAATGCATTACAGGTAAGTCCTCGATTTGCAGCAGTTCACTTAGTGACTGTTTGAAGTTACAACATCGCTGAAAAAAGTGACTTATCTCTTTTCATACTCCCCACGGTGAGGTGATCAAAATTCAGATGCTTGGCAACTGGCTCGTATTTATGACGGTTGCAGTGATCCCCTTTTGCGACCTTCTGACAAGCTAAGCCAATGAGGGAAGCCAGATTCACTTAACAACCATGTTACTAACTGAAGAACTGCAGTGATTCACTGAACAACTGTGGCAAGAAAGGTCATAAAATGGGGCAAAACTCACTTAACAACGGTCTCGTTTAGCAACAGAAATTTTGGGATCCGTTGTGCCTTGTTTCTCCCAGAATGTTATATTTTAGGTCTCATTTCCTTGCCCTGGTGCCCAAATGATTTTAGCTAGCCTTGAAGCCTGGTCCTGGTGTTTCCCAGCCAATCAGTGTGCATCCAATGGTAACTACAGGATGGGGAAGGCAGGAGAGGAGGCTATGAGACAATGTCCTTTCATTGTTGCAATTGACACAAGAACAGAAGTAGGTTTTGGCACGATGGGTTCACGGGGTCCTTGTTATTATTTTGGCATCATTGTAGTTTGCTTGAAATGCTCTTGTGTATTTGTTTGTGAATTAATTTATTTTATGAAGTGCATGGACTCCTCCGATATGTTACGAGTCTGGGTGGCTTACACAATGTAACAAGGACCCTTGTAAAGTATAAAACCGAAAAAGTCCGGAAGAAACAGCCATCTTTAAAAAAATGAAAACAGCATAGAAGAGTCCATAACTTACTCCATTTCAAGATCTGGAAATACAGTTCTTGTCTAGGGCCAAGGTGGATAACAAGCCGTGGCGCTGATCCGGGGCCCAGGTTGAAATAGGTATCCACATGTCCCTTTCCTTTATTTTATTTATGAAAATAAAGCTCGAAGTTGGTTTCAGTCTCCTTTCATTTTTGATTTTTGATCACTAGCTTCGCCTGCCCTACGACATTTCAGATCGTATTTCTGCAAGGGCTCCTTGTATTTTTTTATTTTTTTATTTTTTTTCTTATTTTCTCTCCTTAAGTTTAATTTTGTCAATAAATCCTCAGCTGCTCTTGCTTTTCTATTAAAATGTACAATTTTTCTTGAAAGTTAATAGCACGGATAGAAAGACTTGGTTTGGCACAGATCTTGTTATGTAAAGGCAGGGTGTATAATGGCATTAAAATATACTTTGGGGCAAATTTTTAGTTGTTTCAGAAACAATTATACTAATGCACATAAAATTACACACCCGTTTCCCAGAATTTAAGTACCATATCTTTATTTTAGATGTATACATTAACCATTTTGGTGAGAACCTGTGTAGTTTTTCATTCTCCAAGGCAAAGGAGAAGTGTACTGGAGCTATTTGCTCCGCTCTGTGAATGCACACGGTCTGTTTTTATCTCCATAAAAATGATCTGAAACAAAAGAGAACAATGTGTTCTTTGCAACGTAATCCCTTGCAGATGCTGTGGTGTGTTTATTTGGGAGTATATGCCAGATATCTTTGTTAAAGGGGGCAAGCTAAACCTCCTTTTTTCTTTTTTTCTTTCCCTTAACAACAAAAAAAAAAAGGTACAATAGCATTCAGGTATGCTGGGATATTAGCAAAAGTGTTGACCAAGCAAAATGAGATTAGACAAATGTCTCCTCATTGTATGAAGCATGAAGGCTTGTGATAGATGATTTCAAACAACAAAGCGCAGCCACTGAGACAAAATTAGTGTTGTTTTAATTACCAGTGTCTGCAGTGTTATCTATCCATAACTGTCTTTGAAATAGATTGTCAACGGAGAGGAACAGAAGCAAGATCTAAGCTAATTCTCCTAGCGTGTTATATCTCTTACCTATCTGCAGTCACAACAGCGCTGCTTGTCCAAAATATCTTCACCACCAACCCCCACAAAAAATGTACTTTTGACAACATCTCTTTCTGAATTTGTTCTCTTTCTTGAAAAAGTATGTCTTCTTTCATAAACCAGAAGTTAAGGAATGCTCTTTAGAGATTGACCAAACCGGGTGAAAATTGGGTTTGTACAGGTAGTCCTCGACGTACGACCACAATTGAGCCCAAAACTTCTGTTGCTAAGTGAGACATTTGTTTTGCCCTACTTTATGACCTTTCTGGTCACCATTCTTAAGCGAATCACTGCAATTGTTAAGTTAGTAACACGGTCGTTAAGTGGCTTCTCCGTTGACTTTGCTTGTCAGAAGGTCGCAAAAAGGGATCACGTGACCCCCCCGGGACACTGCAAAATGTCATAAATATGAGTCAGTTTCCAAGCGTCTGAATTTTGATCACATGACCGTTGGGCTGCTGCACTGGTTGTAAGTGTGAAAAACAGCCATCAGTCCCTTTTTTTCATTGTACCTTTGAACGGTCACTAAATGAACTTTGTAAACCGAGGGCAACCTGTAGTGTGCTTTTTCACCCTAACGTTTGTGCAGGGTGCTTTGTTTTTCTTTCTTGTTGTTTTGAAACTGAAATTAGGATCAGGAACATCACAGAAGAAGCATGTCACCTACACACGTAATGTATTTTATGAAGAGGTGTGTAGAACACGCAGAGCTAACGTCTCCCGTGCTACATTTTCAAACCTTCCCAGAGATGAAAGATAAGGGCAGCTTTTGAAAATGGCCTGGCACCATCCAGGCTACAAATGAGCAGGTGAAGCAATCGAGCTAATAGATTACAGTAATTATCCAATCTTTGGCTAGTTTGTATTGGCAAACTATAAATACAGTACACATTAGTACAAGGTGCTTACAGAATCTACATGAAAGGTCAATGTAATTTGCAAGTTGCTAGTCATTAGAATATGCTAAAAAAAAAAAGCATTGCTTCGGGGTCTCTGCCTTTTTTTTTTTTCTATTCCCCCTCCTTTTAAATGATGAATACATTGATTATTAAGTAGCAGAGGAAAAATGTACCCAAGCTACTGTAATGCAATGATGGGTCGCTTTATTTTGGGAAGGAAATCAACTAAGCTTCAGAATGCATGCATTGAGAAATATAATTGCAGGCAGGGAACATTCCTCAAAGGAGCTTGGCCCATATTAAAAGCAAAAACTTGAGACATGTTTGTGATAAGATTACTAATAAATCTCTGGTAAGTCTTAGACTCCTGACAATAACATGGCAACACAGCACTTCATCTTAGCTGTGCTTTAGAATTTAAGATCGGTCACAAGCCATCTAAATTACGGCTGATCCTAGGCAGATGCAGTGCTGCGCTACGTTGCTCATCATAAATCTCCTGTTCCTTATATGCAAATTAAACTCCATTTTAAAAGATAATTTTTCACAGGGTGATCGGCCTTTACAAAATGTGAGAGGATCTTAATTGGAAGGGAACCATCTCATGAGTTTGTGGTGCCAGCAGAAGGTGAGAAGAGGGTGGGAGAACACACCATTGGCGTTGTTGTTGTTTTTTTAATTTTTTTTTAATGTTTTGGAATAGTTTGAGTATTAGTGAGTGGGATGGTTCCAAGAACTCGTTGAAGTTAGACACAACTGAACTCCTGTTTCTTGCTCAGCTTGGCTCCAGTTTTCTCCAGCTGCTGCCTGAGCAACTTATCTCTCCAAATTAAAGGTCTGCTTTGTTTATGTCCTTTCAAATCCTCAAGGCTCTTGCAGGCTTCAAAGACATGGCTGGGATTTGGGGAGGGAAGGAGGCAAGAGACAATCCAAATTGTAACAGAAGGAAAAGATACACACTTTGTTTCTCTAAGCAGAGAACGACATTTCTAGGGACTGGGAATGTGGTGGAGTAAGTGTAACCAAAATGCTCTAGTGAAAAACAAACAAAGAAAGCACCCAAAGAACTTAGTGGTAAGGATCACATATCCTGTTCATCCACAATTTGGTTTTAAACTTTTTAATTTAACACAATGTTAGACTTCAGCTGGTTGTGGTTTATTCACAAACCATGGTGGAAACAAAGCCTGGCTTTATGCAGAATGTACACACTCATTCATATTTCATATGACATCTTTTTGGGATTTGAATCAAGTTTAGGAATAAGTGGATCCTACCATTTCATAAATAGCCAACCCAGGTGGGTCAGAAAATGTGGTGGTCCATTTCTAGGTAATTGAATTACTATCCCAAAGGTGATTTTTTCCCCAAAAGGCAACTGGACTTTTTTTTTTTTTTTCCTTGAAGACGTTTTGCTTCTCATCCAAGAAGCTTCTTCGGTTCTGAACTGAAGAAGCATCTTGAACCAAAGAAGCTTCTTGGATGAGAAGTAAAATGTCTTCAAGGAAAAACAAAGGAAGTCCAGTTGCCTCCTGAAAAAGCACCTTTGGGACAACCATGATCTGGATGACTGAGAATCTCCATAGACAAACTGAATTACTACTTTGCCCAGTGTGGTGTAGTAGAGTTGCCCACAGGTGAATCTGCTGCTTCATTTTGACAACGTTTCCATCCAAGAATCCCAAGAGAGGAGTTCAGTCTGGCTGCTCTGTCTAAGTCAGGGGTAGGCAACCTTGGCTCTTTTATGACTCGTGGACTTCAACTCCCAGAATTCCTAAGCCAGCATGGCTGGCTCAGGAATTCTGGGAGTTGAAGTCCACGAGTCATAAAAGAGCCAAGATTGCCTACCCCTGGTCTAAGTGAAGAGGCTCCTTACCACTCAATCAAAGCAGCTGGCTGAACTGAATGGCTCCATTTTGGCACTTTGGTTTGAAATGGTGAAACACAGAAACTCAACTTACCAAGTCATGGCAAAGCTACCCACTGGATGGTAGTCATGATGCTTTGCGGTTGGGTGGAGCTTCCTTGCACAGGCCTGCACTATAGTGGCCATAACCAGCTTGTTGGAAAAAAAGGCTGGGTTTTGATGGGTTCCTTATCTAGGCTAATGCAAAATATAGATCTCTCTTTGAAGTCCATTATCTTTGCTACACGGTTTTGCATCAGCACTGGGTTTCCTGTGATGCTGGGATCTGTTTGTTAGAGAGAGGAAACATCCATAGTTGTAGAAAGACCGACAAAGTATATTAGTACACCATATGGAATCCGCAACTGACCACTTCCTCAAGGCCATCCCTGACATTTAATAGAAGAAGGAAATTATTCTTGGTCATTCCGCTGTCCTGCTTTCTTGGAAGAGAAGATTGTAAGGACTACTCAGTCTCCCCTACCTGACTCTCTAATCCAGGGGTGTCAAACTCGCAACGTCACGTGACGTGTCGCGATGTATTGCGACTTTTTTTTGCCATTGCCGGCAATGGGGTGGGTGCGGTTTCGCTATGACGCATACGGCCTGTGGGCCGGCAGTTTGACACCCCTGCTCTAATCTATTCCAGAAGTCATCCTACCTCCGGTGCTGAGGTAAGATTCAAATTGTAAGATTGTGACCAGTGTCATCAACTTTAGCAACTGCATCTGATTACAGGGTGCGTATTCTCCTTTGCCTTAAGAAGTAACATTACCAAGAATGTAACGGAAAAGGGAATTATCTTTTTATATTGGTTAATCACTAATTCTACTTTTAAAATCAAATTGAACGAAAATTATAGAAATACCTTATCCAATAAACAGTAACACCCTTATATTTTAAATCCTGTTTGAAATGGTATTTCAGCACAAAGCTCCAAAGAAATAGAAGGATGTGAATTTATCAGAATGTCTGTTAAGGGGCAAACAGTTCAGCAAGTGAAAGATATATAAATATATTTTACAGTGCTGAGCTCCGTATCATAAAGAGGTTTGTGAGCGGATGGAAATTTACAACAGGTGCTTATCACTTGTAAAAACACTTGCAAATAAAAAAAATATATAGTTTGAGCCTGTAAATAGTGGGTTGTGCAAGGGAATCATTTTGATAGAAAGCTGGGCTAGTTATTTTTTCTAGAGCATATTAAAGGGAATTGGAATACAGACCCAAATGGTTTGTTCATTTCTTTTTGTGATTAAGTGTGATGCGAACTAAGGCATAGTCCTTGGCATCTGTGATCTGCCCCAAAAGTTTATCTGGGTTGTAGATAATCAAGCTGATGGATTGTTTGATTCTGCAAAGAATCCAAAACTTAATGCAGCATTAATGTTTAATTGGGCAATATTTTGATTTTTCTACCTTGGTAATCAAGGGGAAGCCCAGATCTGGAGTCTAAAAATAAGAGGTTTGAGGCCATTGACTATTCTGATTTATTCTGAGGCTGGTCAGAACACCATCTTACTTAACAGAGAAGTCTCTACAGAGAACAAAAAGGTAGACATAGCTGTGAGTTCCAGCTCATCATTTTTATTTAAGTGGTTAAAATCTGGATTGGAAATCCAGTATAATACCAGGAATATAAACTGGGAAAGGGCATGTTTAAATGGTTTCTTGTTGATTTAGTCCTCTTATTTTGCATACTATTAAATGGGGGAGTCTGTGACCCTCCTGATATTGTTGAGTTGAAACTCCCATCATATTTTAACCACCGGCCTTACTAGTTGGGGCTGTCACAAGTTATAGTGCAAGCCCAGGGGTCTTCAAACTTGGCCCTTTTATGACTTGTAGACTTCAGCTCCCAGAATTTCTCAGCCAGCGTGCCTGGCTGAGGAATTCTGGGAGTTGAAGTCCACAAGTCATAAAAGGGCCAAGTTTGAAGACCCCTGCTCAAGCCCATGAGATATCATTGTTTTTACAAATTTGGTGGGGATAGGAGTATGTAAACCGGTAAACCATGGGCATTTGTTGGAACTCAAACTAGATTCAATTAACACCTGCTGTGATTCACCTTACAACCACGCAAAAAAGATCATAAAATTGGGCACGATTCACTTAACAACTGCCGTGCTTAGCAACAGAAAGTCTGCCCATTGTCGTAAGTCGAGAACCACCAGTAGCCTATGAGAGACTAGATCTTGGCACACTCCTTATCATTCCACTCCTAGTCCAGCTGGACTTCATGCTGGCTCTCAATTTTTTTTTAAGAGAAAGATTTATTTCAATTTTCCGCAATGCCCTACAGCTTAAAGCAACGATGGTGACCACATAGCTCTTTAAATATGGTTGGATTGTAACTCCATCATATCTACCCTTCACAACAACAACAACAACAACAACAACAACAACAATAATAATAATAATACTATTTTGGGTGCAATCCCAAAACAACTAGAGCACCACTTGAACACCATTGGCATTGATAAATTTGCCATTAGTCAATTGCAAAAGGCGGCCTTACTAGGAACTGCTTCCATCCTGCGACGATATCTGTAATACCATCAAACATCCACATCTGCCTATCCCAGGTCCTTGGTAAGGACTCGATAGTAGACAAAAATGCCAAATCCATAATAAATATGATCAATAATAATAATAATAATAATAATAATAATAATAATAATAATAATAATAATAATAATAATAATAATAATAATAATAATAATAATGTTGGAAGGGACCTTGGAGGTCATCTAGTCCAACCTCCTGCTCAGGCAGGAAAGCCTTTACTATTTCAGACAAATGGCTGTCCAGTCTCTTCTTAAAAACTTCCAGTGTTGGAGCATTCACAACTTCTGGAGGCAGGTTGTTCCACTGGTTAATTGTTCTAACTGTCAGGAAATTCCTCCTTAGTTCTAGGTTGCTTCTCTCCTTGATTAGTTTCAATCCGTTGCTTCTTGTCCTGCCTTCAGGTGCTTTGGAGAATAGCTTGACTCCCTCTTCTTGGTGGCAACCCCTGAGATATTGGAACGCTGCTATCATGTCACCTCTCGTCCTTCTCTTCATTGAACTAGACACACCCAATTCAAGCAACTGTTCCTTATATGTTTTAGCCTCCAGTCCCCTAATCATCTTTGTTGCTCTTCTCTGCACTCTTTCTAGAGTCTCAACATCTTTTTTACAACGTGCTGACCAAAACTGGATGCCGTACTCCATGTATTAGAAACTGATGGGAGCTCATTTTCATATGGAGAACAATAAGAGAACATTCCTTCCCCAAAAGACACTTCATCAGTGCTCCAGGCCATTGTGGGAAGTGATGTGTGTTTTCTATGAATGTAGTTACTCTGTGCTTTGAATTATCCTGAAAGAGACCCTGGATACAATTATGAGCGTAAATACTATTTGCCTTGAAATACTTTGCTGTGATTCTTTCTTCCCCTTTCATTTCTTTCCCCCTCCTCCCCAAGTATATTGTTTAAGGTAGGTTCCTGGCTACACTTGTTACGCAGACAGTAATTAGCCTGTTACAGAGATATTAATTAACATGTTAGAAATGTTTTCTTTATTAATGAGAAATTCGCACATTCGATTTAAATTAATTTGTGTAGTTTAAAATTAATTTATGGTGGCCTTCAGTGACCTCGAGTCTACCAAGACAAAATGGGAGCATTGTAGTCGTGGTTAAAGCAATCATCGAGCATTTTATGCAAATAGTGTTTGTTTATAAACAAATTAACTGCAAGGATTTTGAAAACAGGTGCTGTGTTGTGAATGCGTACTAAATGATGTGGTACTGAAAGAATTAATTAGACCTTCAGATGTAATTAGTCGCAATAATTTGCGTGATTAGCGGCTTGGTTAAGAAGTAAGACACACACATATCGCAATGCTCACTGTTGTCGCGGTTGCAGTAGCTTTTTGTCTTTCAGACGGCAGAGGGTTTTTTTTTTGTCGTTGTTGTTTTCCTTGTGTTTCAAACCTTTTCCCAAATATTGCTGACAGTGCTTGAGTTAATTGCCAAGCATCCTTTGGGGTAACGTGTTATCTGTCCCTTTCTTGTCCCCGAACCTCAGTGCTTGGATTGCCCCCTTCCCTGGCAGAGATATTGTGTGCACCTCAATGAATTTTTAAAGCACCAAGTTGTTAACCCTAGATCCCTCCTCCCCTCGGGACCGTGTGGATGCTCAAATTGTCCGGGGTTACAAGACAGTTCATGATTGTTGAACGCCAAATGAAACATGCCTTGTATTTCAAGTATCTATCCAGGTGCTTTTTTCCATCCTGGCCCATAATTTGATTCATCCACATGAATAGTAGCCTAATGAAGCTTGATTTGAATTCTTGTTATGCCTCACTCTTTTCTCTAGCTTCAGCTATGGACAACATATTTCCTGCAGTTCATTTCTTTCGGTCTTCCTAACAACCCCGTAGAGCGGTGTCTACCTCAGGGATATCCAACCGTGGCAACTTTAAGATTTGTGGACTTCAAAACGGCTGGCTGGGGAATTCTGGGAGTTGAAGTCCGCAAGTCTTAAAGTTGGACGCTCCCATTCTACCTTGTGATTTTGTTGCCAAATAGGAATCTCAGTCCGGTTCTTCAGACTTAGGCGGGACTTACTTATTGTGCTAAGTAAGTTTAAACATTATTTCTTGAATAAATTACAGGGTCCCATTTATGCAGCACACTAAGCCAAAATCTCTGACTTAAGAACTGAGTTGGGTTTGCCCAATGTGCTTGATCAAACCCAAGCAAAGTATTTTACGGCTGGATTCAGTGTGTGAACCAGTCACCAAGCATTATCTCATAATGCATGCTTTTTTTCTCATTGATCCATGCAGAAGTTGAACGAGTCAGTAGATTAATTAAACAGGGTTAGGTACAAGTTGCTACCTGGCAGGCTGGAAGCTCTCCAGCTTGTGTTTTGTTTAACCATTCAAAAAAAGAACAAAGGATAAACATGAAGTCTAGAGGTTTACTATTTAAACAGCTATAACATCAGTGATTGCATTATTGGACTCACAGAGAGCCCTATTCTCCAAATGATGCTGATATTTTCCTCATGACTTCTGGAAATTTTGAAAATACCATAAAGGATTGGGGGAAAAATCCTGTTCCCCCCCCCTCCACAGTATAGATTTTCATTCAATTTGATTTAAAAGTAAAGACTATCTTAGAGAAGAAGAAATATTTGCTGACATTCTTATGAGATGTGGGTGACATTTTTGTACTTATTTTGTGACTGTCTTTGTATATAGAATTCTTCTTCTTGTGGTGATTTTTCAGAGCATAAACAACCAGAAAAGGTTGGAAAGAAATGTCCAATAAAAGATCAGGAATAGAAAACTACCAAGAGAAAATTGATAGAAATTATAAAGCAGTTTGGATAATTTCAAACACCCTGCAGACAAGATACAAAAATAAGTGAAGATAATATTTAAAAAGCTGCAAGGACATTTTTGACATATCTGATATAAATGGCTGTCTTATATTTTTTCATGTTTTCATTCCTTACAGTTCACATGTTCAAAAACAATTCCTATAAAACATGTGCTTAGATATTTTTTAAATTATTTAAAACTATGATTTCTCACAAAATATATACTTAATATATTTTAAGGTTTTAATAGCCAAACATGAAATCCAGGAGAGAGTTGAACCCGATCTATGCATCAGATTGAACAGCTCTATTTAGATCAAGTCTTCCATCATTAAAGAATTTTTAATCAAAGGTCTTGGATTTATAATATATCTATATTTTTATTGATTAGAATGATATACTGCAGCAGTCAAAGACAAGCAAATGCAATTAAAAAAATTGCATAAGAAGATAGTTCTCAAGATTCACACATAATATAATTAGATTACTGAAGAGGTGGGGTTAGCCATGCTAAGGATTTCCCCTGGATTGGTTCTGCCATCTTCCAGAATGAAGTATTTATTTCTCTGATTCTGCTTGCAATTTAAATGCATCTATGCTTTTCTGAGAAACCAATTAATCAAACCATATTCAACAATCCAACAGTAACTAACTCCATTCATAATAATTAGCTCAGCTTAGATTAATTGTTTGTCCCTGGTTAAGTATTTGGGATCATGTTTGTCATTCTTAATATTCACTGCATTCTGTTCCATCCATTATAGATCCGTTCTATGACTCCTTCTGCATCTTAGACCAATAAGAATGACTGTTGTGGGACCTTCCGTGTGTGTTGACTTGAGCTTTCAGGGGAAAAGTAATTGTAGGAGATGATGAGACTGAGCCAGTGGTGGGATTCAGATATGTGAACAACTGGTTCTCTGTGTGGATGCCGCTTCCGGAAGTCCATTCTGGGCCTGGGGAACAAGAAATTAGCTACCAGTTCTGCCGAACTGGTGCAAATTGGCTGAATCCCACCACTGGACTGAGCCCAAGGGAGGGGTTAAGTGTGTCATTAGTTTGGATTACCTTCGTGCTCACAAGAGATCTAAGTCCAGCCCACCTTGACTTCTGTTGACTCTTATGTCCATGGAGGTATGAACATGTTGACTCTTATATACCACCAATTGGCACAGGCAATAGTTTAGATTCTTGTTGAGAGATAGTATGGAATAAACTTGTACTCATTGAACAACCCGGGTTGCCAATTTCTTGCCCCTGACAGTAATAAAAAAAATCATCCTCACGTTCAGCTTGATTTTAGATGGCCACATGGATTCACCCAACTTGTTTTCTTAGGAACAATGGACTGCTTTGCTACTGTATTACATTACCTTCTTTAGGGGTGTTTTTTCAACTTCCCAGTGTAGCTTACCAGGTGGTTTTCCTATCCAAGTACAAAGCAGGTCAAACTGCTTAGCTTTGTCAGGATCAGTCACATTTGGCTAGGCACTGGATCCTGCAGTGAAAAGCAGGATCCAAACTCAAGGAGATGATACTGAACAGTTGGATCAGTCTCCCTTGCGAATGTAAGGTTTTGACATATGTGGGACAGCTACCAGAGAAAGGAGCTCTGATCAAGATGGCAACCTCTTGCGAGGTGAAGGTGGGGAAAAATAATTCATCTCCACTCCCACTCCCATATGGAGAAGGAGGACAAACTTGAATAGGCCACCACAGACATTCATAAAATCAGTTGGTTAGAAAGTATCTTCTGCGTATAATTTCCTCCCCAGAATTTCAGTTTTCTACTTTTGGGAAAACATATAGGAACATTTCAAAATCCAGCCCTTGTAACGGAAGCCTCTCAATCAAGTGATAAAAACTGTAGCACCTTTTTATTTCGACCCAATTAGAGCCACAGAAACTCCATCTAGTAAGATCTCAAAAAACACTATCACATCCCTGCTGACCAGCATATCTCTGGTGACAGAGATAAGGGTATTTTTTTTTTTTTAAAGAAAGTACATTTTCTGCATATGATAACTTGGTAATTAAAGCACCTTGAAGGGGAACTCTTCTTGCAGAACATTGGAAGCATAGTGCATTACTGTTACTTATTGTTACTCTGTTTAGAATACATAGCTTCTGTTCACTAGGGAATGGATTCATTTGCATACATGGGGTATGGAGTTCGCCAGGCAGCCAATACTGTGCACGGGATGCAGAATGGATTGATCTAAATCAAGTTGACTTAATCACCAAGGGGGAAGGGAAATACACCGATTTAAATCATTGATTTAAATCAAGTTGCCCATTTTATAATTCATGCATTTCCTGAACCAGTGTGCATACTAATTTAATTGCTTGCTGAAACAATGAAAACATAAATGGTTTTCAACTGAATAAAACCATCACACAAACGAAGAGTTCTACTATATTCCAATTTTCCTGGTGATGCTGCTCTTTCCAACCGGTCTTTCTCATTTACTCAAGAGAAAACAACACAGAGACAAAAGGGCAATTGTACAAGGAATGGGTCTGTTTGGATCTCTCTCTCTCTCTCTCTCTCTCTCTCTCTCTCTCTCTCTCTCTCTCTCTCTCTCTCTCTCTCTCTCTCTCTCTCTCTCTCACACACACACACACACACACACACACACACACAACCCTTGCAAGGATGCATATATGCTAAATTACTTGTTTTTCTAAGTACAGACCAATGTTTTTGAAGCTCTTTTGATATCCATTCATACTTTTCATGTAGAATCAATGCATAGGAGGGGACATAGGACTATAGATACTGCCTTCTTTTCTAAGGTATCAACAAGAAGGGCTAAGAGCCAGTTTGATTAAGGCATTAGGCTAGAAACTGGGATACCGTGAATTCTAGTTCTGCCTTAAGCCTAAAGCCAACTGGGTGACCTTGGGCCAGTCATTCTCTCTCAGCCCTAGGAAGCAGGCAATGGCAAACCACTTCCAAAATCCTGCTGAAAAAAATGGTAGGGCCAGGTACTTAAAAGCATAAAAGCAAAATAAACCGTAAAACAAATAAAAAAACAAATGCTACTTTTTTTGTAGGCTATGTACAGAAAACCCAAACCTTGCAATGATGATTGTAGGATGTTGGCCCGATATCTCTTTGAGATATTTGAAAAGATTGTGGTGTGAACTTATGCAATCTGCTTTGCATTTTCTCAGATAATTCCTCTTCTAAAAAGCAGAATAACAGAATAACAGAGGTGGAAGGGACCTTGGAGGTCTTCTAGTCCAACCCCTGCTCAAGCAGAAGACCTTATACCATTCCAGACAAGTGGCTGTCCAGTCTCTTCTTAAAAGTCTCCAGTGCTTGGTGCTTTAAAATATCTTTTGGGGTTTTGAGCCTATTCTACTGCTGAAAGTAGTCCCCATTGCTGCAGCTCAGGCTCTTTTCTGCTATTCTTCTTTTCCATGGCTCTAAAATTTCCTTAGCTGCTCCCTGAGAATACCCTGTGGTGGGAAAATTCATCCTGAGGTCTTCCTCTTGGATTTAACTGCAATGTGGGAAGCCAAGGAGGTACAAGAGTTAAGAGAAACTCTTAAAAACCATACAGTAGAACTCTGAAAATGTTCATAAATATCTCCCCTACTGTTCCAATCTAGCAGCCCTGAAAGGGTCTTAAAACACCAATGCAGATGGCCAACACATACACTTTTCTTTCAAAACCTGTAGCTAAATAATGCCTAAAGCTACTATACAGTGGTACCTCAGTACTCATTGTTAATTGAGGCACGATGGTTCCAGAGGCACGAAGAGTACCAATGATGAGTACCAAACACGTTTTCCCCATAAGGAATAATGTAGTGAGTCACAAGGCAGTCAACACTGACAAGTTTTAGCTTGTGCATTGAGTACCAAACAAACGATGAGTCCCAGGACAACATTTTCAGGCCAAAATGTGTTGAGTACCAAATTCAATAAGCTTCAAAGTAGTTGAATACCAAAGTACCACTGTAGCTCAATGTGCAGGAAAGAGCACCTTAGTTTGAATGGTAGCAGTGGCAACGCCAAGGGACTGTGTATTCCTCGTACTGCTATGGTTTTATTTGAGTCTTTCCTAACCTGATATTCTCCAGGTGTTTGGGGTGACATCATGGAACCCTCAAGTTAGACTAGATTGGCCTTCGTTACAATGTTTGTTTGAACAAAGATGATTCATACTGGCAAGACAGCTTTGAGTTAAAGGGCGGGGCAGGGATAGAAATGAGAAAACCCTGACAGTGTGTTAAGGGAATGATTAATACCAACACTCAGCTTCTAAAAGCCACGAGATCTTTAATATCAGCGAACTATATGAGGCTTCAGCTGAAACTCTTCTTATCTGAAGGATGGCATCTAGGATGCTATTTCATCTTCAGACATCCTGAAGGGGAGTTATTTCTGAAAACCCTTTTGCCTTGTCGCAGGACCAATTCTTAGCCGGATACTATGCTGCTCTTCTGGATAAGATGGATCTGGCACTTTCTCTACAGTCTTCTTCCCCTGAAAAAAATTAGTAATGGTGTTTCAGTCTTGTTTTCAAGGTGCTTTAGAATTTCTTGAAAATTTCCCTTAATTGTTTTAAAGGTACTTACTTGTTGAAAATGGCTTGTTGTTGGGGGTATTTTTTTTTTCTTTCTTCAACTCCTGTAGCTTCTGTGGCTGTTTATACTTTCCTTTGTCGTTGTTTATTTTATTCTATTATTTTACCTCTGTTCTGTTCACACACCTTTCATTTTTCTTCCTTTTTATTGTTGTAAGCCGCCCAGAGTAGTGGCAAAAAAATAGGTGGCAAAAACAAACAAACAAACAAACAAACAAACAAACAAACAAACACTTCCCAGGCCCCTTTTGAACTCTTTTGAGGAGGAAACCTAAGGGAAGCATGAAAAGCCAAGAGAGATAATTCTGCAAAGAAACACAGGACAGGGACCATATCCTTTGGCCATCTTATAACTAACTTAAGTGTATGGAGCTCATGCTTTGTGAAAAAAAATTGGAAAACAAATTCTCTTTGGAGAAATTGAAAAGTGGTAGAAAAAAATGCAGGGTAATTCTCAAAGGCACTAATTTGGCTGCAGACAAGCAAAATCTCTAGCTAGCTGAACCTCTCTCTGCAGAGATGCAGACAGCAGCAGCTCAAAGCCACTTGGTTTTAGGATAGCATTGTGTCTTTACGTCTGTGTGATTTTCTTCCTGTTAGATTTGGGGGTATGAAATATGAACAGAATGGAGAATGCTTCTGCTGTGTAAAAGAGACAAGCTGTAAAAGAGATAAATGATCAAGAGAAGAAATGAGAATGTGTACATCTAGACTTCACATCCATGTCAACGTGCACCTTGGCTCAAGAGATCTGATTCTCACCTGGTCCAAAATTGTTGTGGTGGACATTTCATCCAATTCAGTCATTTGATTTCTGCCATTTTGTTTCTCCTGAGTAATTATGCTAAGCCATAATTTGCTGATTTATGGACTAAGCTGCAGCTGAATCAGGACATGCTAGACTTAGCCATAAACTATAGTTCACAAAATATGACGACTTGATTCACATAATACAGCAAGCTAAAACTGAACTATGTGTTGGCATAACGTGATGAGTATACCCATCCATAGGTCTCCATGAAACCCTGAAAATTACTACGCTGGGAGGTGATGAATGACAACTCACAACATTGCACATGTTTTGGGGGGATTGTCATTCAGCAACAGTTGAGGTGCCATGGGTGATCTATCTCTGCCCCATAGTAGGAAAAAAGATACCTGTGGTAATGCATAATGTGTTTTTAAAAAATCTTTATCCTGTTTTGCATGCTACAATCCATAAACACTAGTTTTATTGCTTGTTTCTCTTGATTGTATGAATCAAATGATGACCCTCACTTAAGAAATCTGTGAAACAAACCTTTCCCTCTTGAAAATATGATTTCTGGACTTCTACTAGTGAATGTTACCCTGAGTCTTTATAATGTATTTCAGACATGTCAAACTTGCGACATCACGTGACGTCGCGCGACGTATCAGAACTTTTCCCCCATTGCCGGCAATGGGGTGGGCATGGTTTCCTCGTGACACATACGGCCTGCGGGCCGGCAGTTTGACACCCCGGATGTATCTGATGAGAACATTTCCCCCCACACCCGAAAGCTGAAGAGAATAAACATGGGTAAAGTTAAATAGTCAATTAGCATCAGCAATTGTATGTTTTAGCTCCTATATGAAGTCTTGGCTAGTTCCAGCTGGGTTTGCATTGAGGACAACAGAGCCAGAGGTGAGATGGCTGCAGGCTGTAGCATTAAAGCTATGAAGTTTGTTTTTGTTATTAATGTGGGTGTTTTTGATGTAATTTTCTACAAGGAAGTTTGTAAGATTTTCTAATCTTCTACATAGAAATGTTTAAAATGCAACTTAGTCCTACACAAAGATGAGTGCAAGACAGGTTTTCTTTGATCAGACTATACCAATCTGGAGATGACTCTTTGTTTTTGACTAAAAGGTAAATCATTCCTAAGATAAGCATAGTTGACAATTTTGTTGACTATTACGCAAAGAAAATGATTGCACCTTTAAATTTAGTTAACTCTTCCCTTATAGCTTTTACATTGCCTCTTTACTCAGAGTAGATAGATTTATATTTGCAGGGTTTACCACATGCACATATTTAACAGATAGATGCTTTATGTTAATATCATTTCTATATTGCACCAAATATGCTGCATTTTCAAAAATGAAATGTTTTCTAGGTGTGATCATAATTTTATGGAGCATATTTGCAAATTATAGGCTACAATATGTGATCAAATGGCACTACAGAAAACTTAAACAAAATCAGCCCTGAGGACAGAAGCTGGTTAAAACTATGGGGGATAGAATAAATGGAAGTTTTAGCAAAGCTATCTCTGATTCCAGCCGATAAATTACCCTTCTCTCTATTTTGCATCTCTTTGGGACTGTACTACATAAATTATGACCAAATATAATTTAAGCTATCAGTGCATATTTCTGAACATCCATCTTGTACATTTTAAGTATAAAATTACCATTTTTGCAGAAGTATAAAATTGAGACAAATTTTTTTTCATCTGTGCATTTAGGTTTCAAACACTTTATAGCAGCTGAAGCTTGGAGGAGGACCTTATTACTATCCAAACAGCCATGCTAATCAGATGACTGTATAACTGTATTAAGAACCGTATAAATGTGTTTAGACATTAGAAGGCAGGAATATAAATGTGTCCATCAAGCCAAAGGGGCCATCACACCTTTATTCCGAAGCATCAAGATGAAAATAATCGGTGTTGTGTTATGAATGATCTTACTGACTGAAAGTGTTAAGTTTTAAAAGACTGGAATAACCTTAAATTCCATTCATTAAATATTCAGAAGACCAGCAATCTTCTCTATGCAGGCTTCTGTATCTGCAAGTTGCAGAGGTGTGAACTTCAAATCCCAGAAATCCGGGGTAGCATGGCCATCGCTGAGAATTCTGGGAGTTGAAGTTCACATATATGAGGGCACCTACTGTGGAAGGTTATTATCTAGACTAAGTGCCTCCATCAAAATTCTCCCGATGCATTAAGTAGCTGCCTAAAAGAAAATTCCTGAAAACCTGCATAGAATATCAGTGGAAGTCATACCTTAGCAGAGGAATTAGACCAATTACACTGCAAAGCCAGCTGAGCTTGAATTTATTTGAGATTTAATAATAGTTTCATAGATCAAACATAGATGAAAGTTTCCTTATCATAGTACATGTCTTAATTAGCTCACCGGTGTAAGAATATCTCCATTATATCCAAGTGTGTTGTGAAGGGCCAAATACTAGGTGGCTAATTTTCACACTTGGTAGTGAAAATTGTATTTCTTTATATCACCCCTTTTCTCTGCTCACATTCATGCCAATTTGTCTATGTTTTAGTATTTGTCTCTGAGGATCAGAGTCCACGTGTTTGTGGGAAGGGGATTGTAGTCCATAGAAATACCAACATCAGTAGATCTGTTAGCCTTTCTGTGCCACAAGAACCTTTGTGCTTCTGCAGCAACAGACAAGCACAACTACCCTTCTAGGAATCTGGCTTGGAGATGTCATCGGTAGCAAACAGCAGGAGAAATTGTAGCTTCCAGGTCCTGTTAGTGGAATTCTTAATCACCTCTGATGGACCACAGTTTTTCAGGAGATCAGTTGGAAGAGAACAGAGGCACCAGCAAAAGCGATGGGTTTGGGTACCGTTCCTCAAGAGTTGAGTCTGACACGAGGACTATACTTGGAACATCTCCTTAAGGCTCAAGTGCCTGTCATAGTCCTGATACTCCTTTCTTGAAGTCAGTGCAAGGTCCATAATTTTCTTCTCTTTCTATTCTGAGCAGAAAAAGGGAAGGTGTGAACACCAGAATAAATGTTTGGAAAACCCACTCTGAAGCAGAATTTGAAACTACAAATCCCATGGAAAAACGATCTGCTCTGTATCCTTGGGGTTCTAAAAACTCCACCAACTGTCCCTCCAACCCACAATTGCAAGCATTTTCATAGTGAAATCCTCTTTCTTTTTACTTTCTCAGTGAAATTAAAATAAGTACGTATGGCAGGGGGTTGCAGACTCCTTGCCTGTGCCCTGACTTTCAAAACAAAATTTCTGTTCTGTTGAAGGACCACCCCAAAGCTGACAATGACTATTGCTGCAGGTTCACTGTAGCAAGGAACATTCCCTCTAGGCTAAAGGTTTTCCATCTTGCAGTGACAGGCTACATTTAAAGAAATCTCCTATCGGAGAGATGCAGTGTGAATTCTCCTGTAAAATTCAGAGAAGGCAGGGCAACTAGTGTTCTGTGGGTACCTTTTTCATTGTAAATAAATCATAAAAGGAATGGAAATTCGTGCTGTAAAAGGATGCTGCTCTCTAAGAATAAAAGAGGAAAAAATAGGTAAAGAAATAGATCCAAAATGTTAATTGCAAGTGCAGAGAAAGAGATTAATCTCAGGAAGCAAGCAAGGGGATTGCAAAGCTAAAATCATGTAAATAAATAGTTAAGGCTTAATTAATTTTTTTAAAAAATATATATATATAATTGCAGTGTGACATAGAGACACACAAAGCTCCTGATATCTGTAACAAGTATTTTGATATGTATAACAAGTACTTTGTGATAGAGCACAAAACATTAAATGTGTGTTCATGGATAGGTTTTGGGAATATGACCGCAAACAATTATGATGGATTGCTTTCTTCATGATAAAGTGCTGCACTTTACAGCTCTATCTGATATATATCTAACCAGAAGAAAAGCTACTCCCTGTATGTAAAGGATGTTTGTGCTGAATTTGTTAATATTGACAAAGAAAAATGCATAGACAGCCATTTAATTGATGGATACTTTTAGACAGCAGTGTGGTGTGCTCTCACAGAAGGTGCCAAAATAAGACTGCCTTCCAAGAAAAATGGACCTTTATGCACCATTATGATTCCAGGGGATTTTTCAGGGATGTGAATGGGATCAATGGACAGGTATTTTTCTACCCAATCTTCACCAATAGGATTCCATTTGATTGGAAATAACCCTTGTGAATCATCGCACCAGTCCATTAGGCATACCATCCATGTCTGGATATTACAAGTAAAACCATTCTCACCCTCTCTCTTATCTACCTAGTGGGCCTCCGGCATGGAGACAAAGACAATGTTCAAGAATCTGGAGCGTGTAAATAGGAACATGTTTCATATTATCTCCCTTAAAGTGGCAGGAGAAGAGCTTGTTTAATGATTTAGTATATATAATAATAGAGTTGGAAGGCACCTTGGAGGTCTTCTAGTCAGTGCAACCCCCTGCTCAAGCAGGAGAACCCATATCATTCCAAACAATTGACTGTCCAATCTCTTCTGTGCCACCAGAACCTTTGTGCTTCTGCAGCAACAGACAAGCACAACTACCCTTCTAGGAATCTGACTTGGAGATGTCATTGGTAGCAAACAGCAGGAGAAATTATAGCCTCCAGGTCCTGTTAGTGGAATTCTTAATTGCATCTGATGGAAGTTGTGGGTGATGGAGTTGTGGGTGATGGAGTTGTGGGTGACGGAGCACCCACAATTTCTGGAGGCAAGCCGTTTCATTGATTAATTGTTCTCAGGAGATTTATCTTTAATTCTAGGCTGGATTTCTCTTTAATGCTCTTCCACTCGTTGCTTCTAAGCCTGCCATGAGGCGCTTTGGATAATAGGTCAGTCCCCTCTTCTGTATGGCAGCTCCTAAAATTTTATTAATAAAAGATATTTTTATTAACCTGTCTGTTGTCAAAAAGTTGCAGTTTCTGTATCTAAAATGTTTAAATTAGCAAAAATTAGCAAAAGTTAAATCAGGGCAACTGGACCAAGTATATTATTCTGAAATGTTTCGCTTCCTATCCAGGAAGCTTCATCAGTCAAAATAGAGAAAATTAGTTAGTCAGAGATTCATTGGAATGAACCAACTCTTGTCACATCAATTGCAGGGGTTTCTCCCCAAAATATATTGTAATATGTCAATGAAGACTCAATCATCCAGACCAAAATTAATTAATATATTTTGGATATTCAGATTAATATGCTTTGGTCCAGTTGCCCTGATTTCACTTTTAAAAATACTTTTGGCCCTGATGATTGAGTCTTCATTGATATAAAAATTAGCAAAGTGCTTTTCAATCCTTGAAATGTTATTATAAGAGCTCAAACTTCATGTGAAAGATTTGTTGTGTTGGATTTGGTGTCATACCGTTTGTTTGATAGCCAGTTTGACATCCTATGAAAGCTGAAGCCCAAAATCTTTCAAAACCCAGCTTCCATTAAGCCACCATCTTCTTGTTTGCCTTTCTTGTTATCCTCCTATGTGGAGCATTGGCCTCTTGGAAAGAAGATGCTTTCCTACTATTTTCCCTCCCTTTCTTCTAAGGGTTACTCTCTCGCCTCAATTTCTCCCCTGATTATGTTGAAGCCTGTCAAACTGAGAAGCTCTCCCCCTCTTTTGCTCTTTCGTCCTAATAGACAAGAAACAGCCCAGTCAATAATATTTTACTTGTCTTCCCACTGCGTGTCTCTTCCTCCCGATCAGTTTACGCGGGCTTGACTGGAAAAAGTCAAGAGGGAGGTTAAGATCCGAAAGTTCAGCCAAATGTTATCAGCCGCAGAGATGTTGCTAAGAGAAAGGCCTTGCAAACTCACCCCCCAGCCATACCCGAAGCCAATAATCACTACACAGAACTGATAACATCAACAGCTGTCAAAGATCCAGGCATTTGTGGTTCATCTGTAAATCCAAACACCTGTATTCAGTCAAGCTTTGATTGTTATCCTCTCTTCCTGTCATTCCAATTCGTTCCTTGAAAGTTCTGCCAAAGATATTCTAAGCTGCCAGTTGATTTATAAAGTGAAAGGGGCTGGGGAAGGAGAAGTTCAAGGGGGGGATGGAGTGAAATTGACAAGATGCTTGCATTCACAAGGTGACAAGTCATCTTGACGTCCATATTGACAGCCTCTTTTTTACATTACCGTTTTGGAGTCTTCTTGGTAAAACGATGATAATAAGTTCAGAGTGTTACAAAGACTTTTAAATGCTTCCAATGTGTGTCACTTGAAAGAATGCATACTTATTTTAGGATTTTTTTCTTTGAGGGGGGAGATGGGCAGGCGGGTGATGGATTAGATCAAAGTAAGTAATAAACATTTGGCTTGAAAGCTCTTCAGAACACAGTATATATATGTTGGAGATATTTAAAGATAGAGTTTCAAGGATCAAACTGTAAAATAAACCAATGTGTCTTCAACAGACAGATGATGCTTGCTTGTCCAGCTACAATCAGCTGATATGCAGATCAAAAACTGACAACTTTTTCCATCTTCTATTAATTTTAGGGAGGAAACCTCTGGGAAGGAATGGGGCTATGGGTCTAAAATTTTGTTCGGTTTCCTCTAATTTTACAGAACTGCATCTCATGAACCAGAAGTGAAAGCAGTAGCTTAACCAGTACTGCTAAGGGGGAAAAAGGATTGCCCCAATAAATGAGACACAAGAGTCTGGAGCAGAAAAATGACCAATCAATTAACCAGAGAAATAGTTTTATTAAATAGGGGTGATAAAAAGAATACAGGTTAAGTAGTAACTACATCAATTGCCCTGCCTGCTTATTCTGTGCAAGGTGAGAAATAAAGAAAACCAACTTCTCTTTAGCTAGTTCCTTTTTTAAAAAAACTCATTTTTATTTATATATGGTAGCAAAAGTTTGAAAATATGTCTGATTATATATCATGAAAAATCAGGAAAGATTACCTAGTGCATATATCTACTTAATGTTACATACCTTCACTCTTTTAGAAAAAACTTGAAAGCTTTCCCTTCCCTTCCCCACCCCTCCCCTCCTCTCTTCCCCCTTTCCCATTAATAGATTTTCAAAAGTTTTCCTCCTTAATTCCTTTCCTCAAGAGTCAGATAGATTATTTTTAAGTGTGAGCTGTTCTGATATTTTAATGAAAAACAGTCTGTAGATGCTTTAAATTAAGAAAAATATGGAGAAGAAAATTTTATTGGTGGCATATCTGGGTAATGGAAGATCCACTCCAGGGACACTGGAGTATCACTAACACTTTTATAACTTGAGCAACAAGCTTAAAACTTCTCAATTGATAGTGCAAAAACTTTTATTAGCAGTTGATGATCTCCTCTCCTTTTGGCAGCCTCTTTTCTATGCTTTTTAACTTCCAGCACCAGGTGCCTTTTTAATTCTAAGTTAATTGTAAACATAAAAGATTTTAATTCCATGGTAGAATAATAAGAATGTTAGCAGCTGAGTCCCTAGGGTCCACCTACAAACTTTGATGTGCCCACTGAGGTAAACTCAGACCGTATATATAGTTTATGAATTAATGGATTAATTTAGAAACTAAGTACAGGATGCTGTGAAATAACGTCCTGCCATGGACTTCTGTGGGAGCAAATGACAGCAGACATGCCATGACATCTGCATGCAATTAATGCAATTTAAGTACTTGAATCAGACATCATAACATAATTGACTCATTAGTGTGGTGGCCTTAAGACATACGTGTCATTCCTTTTGTATCATGGCTTGTTACAGATGTTATTGAATCCTGTGTCTATTCAGATGTCAACTCTGATAAGTAGAAAGAGATGTGATTCCAGGTAAGACACTCCTCAGGCGTGTCAGCATGGGGCATAAAATGAGGTGGAGCTTTGATCTCAGCACCATCATCTTGACTTTTTTGACCAAACCTTCAGAAACTTCTGAATACATTGGAATTTACTACCTAAAAATGCAGCTACATTTATCTAATCTTTCATTAGCTAGTGAGCTTCTCCTTCTCCTTCTCCACGATTCACAACTGTATCTGTAATGTGCTCTAAGCAGGATGTTCGTATTTTGTTCTATAGAGCTTGGCTTCCATTTTTAGCCTCTGCTGGAAATAAAATTCCACCCAAAGGGGAATATCTTTTCTTGGCAACAATTTCTGATGCCATGGAATTGGTTGCATCTTCTACTTTTTAGAGAATCGGTGATGGCAATTTGCAAAGAGATGGTGTAACAAGAATCTGATACAGAATTCCCCCCCCCCCAGTGATTTATGGATTTGAAATTTTAAGAGTGAGTTGCCTTCCTGCTCTCCTTTTAATTTTCAGACATCTGGATTGTTCCTTCATTGGGACCACAGGGATAGATGACAAAAGCCATATGCTTGTGAAATAAGTGTGAGGAACATGGTCATCGAGATTTTGCACACTGGGGGGGAAATAAAAAAAGCCGCCCTCTGTCTTGTGCCCTCCAAATGTGTTGGGACTGCAGTTCCAAAATTTCCAGTCTGTACAACCAGTTTGATGATTTCTGATTTAGATTTAATGCATTGCATTTGTGCTAACAAAATACCAAATGAAGAGAGTTCTGTGGGCCTTAAAAACTGTTCTAATCTCAGCGTATATCATATAACATTAGAAAATGGTTTAAGGAAACATTAAATATGAATCCATTTGCAGCGATTAAAGTTGAGAATGGTTGCTTTGTCTCCAAGTCTAGAATAGGAAATAATTGATCTTTTAAAGCAACAGATGTATGGTGTTTTATTATTACTATTGATATGACATGCATTTTTTTACAAGGGCTGTCAGAGAAGAGGATAGGTCTTTTAAAAATTCTTTTTTAAAAACTTTGTTTTTTTAAAAAAGTCAAATGCAAAGAATCTCATTGCATGCAGCTACAATGAATAAAGTTTTATATCACATTATTTTTTTAACATCTCTCGGCCAGCTAAGATGAGCTGCATCCATTGTCACAAAAGTTTTTCATAAGATATTTTAAAAAAAAAAATTTAAAAGTTTATTACAAGTAAAATACAAATACAAACAAAAGCTAAATTTAAAAATAGAAAGAGATAAAAAGGGGAAAAAAGATAGTGACTTCAACTTTTTTCAGTGCAGTAGTATACAAAATGAATTACAGTCTCAACCTTTTGCTTTACATTTCTAAATACTTCAAGCCATTTGTACAACAAAATCATTTTAATCATCAAAACCTGAAATTAGACTCCTTTTTTCCCCGTTTTGTGTACAACATCCAGAAGTGGTTTCTTCTCTTTAATTAAAACAGTCAATTTTGCCATCTCGGCCAACTCTTATCTCCTTTATCATCTACTCTTCCACTGTGGATATTAATGTATCTTTCCACTTTTGTGCAAAGAAGAGTCTTACCACTGTTAACGTATGTAGTAACAGAGTTCCAAATGTTCTTTCAAGCTTTGTCAGAGTTTCTCGTGAGATTCTAATTAATAAAATGGTCAGATATGGGATAAATTATATTCCTGTTGGATAGACTCATGGTTGCCCAAGAAATAACAGCAGCAGAGGGTACTCCTAAGTAGTCGCCTATCAGATTGGAGAGTAATGTGTAGTGGAGCCCCAAGGTTTTATCCTGGGCCTTTATTGATGACCGACACTTTAGAAGAGAAAGAAGATAGGAAAAAGATTTGTGCCTGCTTGAAAGTGAGCAGAAACAAACAGGACTGAAATTTAAGAAGAGAAATTTGTAGTCCTCCAGGAAGAAAATAAATCTCACTGGCTGCCTCACTGTTGACATAAATGTCAACATTTGGTCAAAACGTTGAAGAGAATCAAAGTCTGAAATGGATACAGTCTGGATTCTTGACCACATAGGGACAGTTTCAATAGTTGTAGTTTTTGGACTCTGAGCAGAATATATGAAGCCAAAACACCTCTGATTCACATACCTTTTCTCAATATGCATATCTGTGTTTTTGTGACCTAAGAGCATAAGTAAGAGTGCCAGGCCAGATGTCCATTTGGCATGGCGGTTTTGTTTCCCCTGCTGCACACAATGATGTTATAATAATGCTTCCATACACGCTGTTGAGCGATAATTCTGCCATTAAGTTTAAAAAGCAAGACCAGAAATGGAAGGGAACAGCCGGCTTTGGTTGTCCCTTGTACTTCACATTTTTATGGCACGCTGTATGTCTAGGAGACACTAGTGCATGTACCCGCCTAATAAAAGCAGTTATCGCAAACATAACTTTTTATATTTATAATTGAAATTGTAAATTAGGGTGTAAAGAAAGACCAGGCGTTGTTCTTTTGGTGTGAAATGAAATCATGGTTTGGGCATACATGCTTTGTGTGCCATTAATCAGCGCAGTTGGCTACTGTTGTTTAACATGCAGTTTGTGATTTGCAAGCGTGCAGCTTGCTTAAATCAACAGGCTTGATTCCCTACCCCCATCCTGTTCTCCACCATGCGGTCTTATTCCTCCTTTTTCAGGCTTTAGTTTCAACTTTAATCATTCGGGGACTTGTTTTTGTCATCAGGAACATTCCCCCCCCCCCAGTATTCTCTGTGATGGCTTTTATAAACTGAACAGACTAGGAGAGTAACACACGATTGAGTTATTCCGTTTGGCTGCTCTGAAGAAAGAGAAGGAGGAAGAGGAAGAGATGGTGGGATGGAATGGAATGGTGCTCTCTGAGCTTGCTTGCTTGCTTGCAGATGTTTCATTACCTGATATCATAAGCCCTCAGTGATGACAATCAGTGTAGCCAGCAGTGTGAGTTCTTGTTTTCTCCAAATTTCTTTTTGTGTGCTGTTTTTCTTCCACTTGAACAGCGTGTGCACAGCGGTGTAGAAAGCAAAGGGAAGACTACTACACTATATATTTCCCAGGAAAATCATGTTAATGGTGGCAAAACCTAACAATGGCCCCGAGTACGGGCGCCCCTTGAATGGGGCAGGGGTGCTAAGAATCTCACGGTCTGCTAGAAGCATGATAAACCCAAAACTACGAGAAGAACATCATGGCTTCAAAATCTAAGGGACTGGTTTGGACAAAACTCAGCAGCACTTTTTCGTGCGGCTGCTGATAAAAACAGGATCGCCAACATGATCGCCAACATCCGATAACGGATATGGCAGAAGAAGAAGAAGTGCTGTTTTTCATTTCTACAACCATATTAGGCTTGTTCCGAAGACTTACACTATAAGGCTTAGTGTCTTCCTCCTCTAAAGTAATGGGACACACCACCTCTAAGTTTAGGCAATTGTAAGGAGAAGATGGCAAAACTAGACAATTGGTGGCATGCATTCTGGAGAACATGGATTTTCCACCTGAGATCTAGAGATGATCGACATGGTGAGAGCATCTTAATCCCTTCATGGGATAGAACTTATTGTGTGAAATTGATCTCTAGGTTAAGAATGTAACTGTATTAAAATATTGATACTTAGCACATTTTCCACTATCACCCCCTTAATTTCCTTTTTGGTTTCCTCATTCTGTCCATTAGACTGAGATCCCAAGTCCACAATTCTATGATTCTATGATTTCCTTTTTCTGTTTTATTGATTTAGTTTTTGCATAATTACTGGAGTGTTGAGAATTAGGTAAAAGTCACTGTAACTAATTAAATGTTTTTGTTTTTTTTAAAAAAAAACCCATTTAAGAATAGATTAGGAATTACATTAGATTTAGTTGTTCACATTGATTGGGAAAAAATAGCTTCTACCTGTGCAAAAGTTCTCAAAAATCTTTTTCCAACTGAGTCTCCAAAGTGAATATTTGTCCCCATCTAGCAACTTATTCTTATTATATCGAACTAGGTTTCTTTTCAGATTAATCCCTGGCAAACTCTTTTTTTTTTTTTGTACTCTTTTGTGTACAATTTTTGATCATTAGACCATGCTTGGGGCTCTCTGAGATATTTTACAGCTGATGTTCTAGAAACCTGTGGCAGATTTCCTTTATGCCCTAGTAGGCAAAACTATTACATCCCAAACAAGTTGACTTGTCAAGTCAATTTTAAGCTGGGGTAGTAAAATAAATTGCAATTTGAAGTAAGGAGATCAAGCGGTTGTACTTGTGATGTGGTTGGGGTGTGTGTGTGTGGAGGACAAAAGAGTCTAAAGCTAGAATTGTACATTTCCACAAAGCCTTAAAAATCAGATTGGATACTGATGCAATTGTCCTGGCCCAACATCACCACTAACCACGTGAATGCAATTTGTTTTGTAATTAATAGCATCTAAGTTCCAGCTTAGTCAGTTTTGATTAAGCAAACATTAAATTAATTCTACCTGCAAACACTTAGTCTGTTAGGACTATTGAGGAGTGAATGCATTTGGATGGACAGAAGGACGCATCTTCATTGGATTGCTACCACCCCTTGAGTAGTTAACGGTCAGATCAATACAGCTCCTCGAGCTATAATAAAATACCTTCGACAAGCTCATCTCTGGCTGGGAACACAGTATACACATTGATTTCCTGGCCCGATGTAACCCATTTACCTATTCAGTTATCCGTTAAGGAAGGTGTAAGACTAGCAAAACTCAAGGGACCAATGATGTTTGTAAGTAGGCTGGCAGCTACTTGACAATGTCTTAATCTGCCTTAGAGTTAGTCATTCAGAGAAGAGGCATTTACTAAAACCTGGAATTGGAAAAGGGTGAAATATCCTTTTTCATAATTTCCATTCCGTTCCATTCCATTCTTGCAAGGCTCTTCTGCCTTTTGAGTGCCTTTGGCAAGCTGCTGAAATGAAACTTTTTTGCACACTTCTGATTCCTGTAACAAGGCTGACTTACTACATTTCAGCCTTGAAATGTGCATGTTATATGAAAAACGAAAATAGACAAGCCCAAATCGTGCTCCTATCTGTCATTCTCTCCACCTCTTCACATGACTTTCTTGAACCTGATAGAGCAAGAAGCAATAGAGATGGATATTTAGTTGCAAGGACAGATGAATCAACACTGCATCGACCGGAGTACAACTGGTGGCAGTTTTATTTATTTCTTTATTGCAAAGGTTTTCACCCACCTTCCTCAAATCTCCTGTGGCTATCAGATCTGGATCATGGAAGGAGGAGAGGAGAGAAAAAGCTTTTCAAATATCTTGGAAAAATAGCTTTGATGTAGAAAGAGAAACAAAAATGAGAGTAGATGCTAAAGCTTATTTGGATTTATTTGCAACCCAAATTTTAACTTTGTATGATGTAATAGACATAGAGTGCAATTTATTCTTTGATTATTTTCAGTATCCTAATATAAGAGGTCAATTGAGATCCTTATCTATGCTGAGACAGTTTAGAGATTCCCACTGTACAGATTTTATTTTAAGAAGCCTATCCTGTGCACCATGTCAAATCCCTGCAGAGTTTTAATTTGTGATGACATCATGCCTCTGGCATCAAAACAGGCCTCCAAGTCTCCAATTTTGGAAATCGCTCTCCCAAAATGGACAAAAGGACTTGCCTTAAGTCCCGTTCCAGCAAAGGATATTAGAACCTGATGGGAGATTCAGCAGAATCAACATCCCCTTCTCTTAAATTCCTGTCTAAATTATATAACAATTTTTCACCTGGCTGAATGAAGATTTAATAGATCTCAGTAAGTTGCCATAATGGAACCGTGGTTACAATCTGCAGTATCTTACCAAATGGAAAAAAAAAAAAATCTTGTACAGTGGATGGAAATTATCCATTACCATCAGATTTCCTGGAAGATCATTTTTCTAACAAAATTACCCACAACTGCATGGTTTGGGGCCCAAACCCTTTGAAGAATTTCCTTTCCCCTATTAGGATGGGAACGCTGGGTATGTGGCAGGTCCCATCTATTAGGGATGTACACTTGGTGGGATCACAAAACGCCCCTTCTCAGTGGTGGCCCCTTCCCTATGGAACATCCTTCCCCCAGAGGTATGGCTCTCACCTTGTTGCTTTTCTGAATGGTCCTGAAGATTTGGGAGATGACCAGGCAGAGCCCAAAGGTGGGGTCAAACGTATCATCAGTTTGGAATCCTGACACAGGCATAAAAGACCGAAGTCTAGCCCTCTGTGAATATTGTTGACTCTTATCTCTTTCTACAGACAACAAGACAAAAATAACTTTCCAGTAGTAAATTTAAATATTTTTTCCCAAATGTCCAGGTAGTCCTCGACTTACAACTACAATTAAGCCCAGACTTTCTGATTCTAAATGAGACATTTGTTAAGTGAGTCTTGCCCCATTTTATGAGCTTTCTTGCCACAGTTGTTAAGTGAATCACTGCAATTGTTAAATTAGTAAGCCAGTTGTTATATGAATCTGCTTCCGCATAGACTTTGCTTGTCAGAAAGTCGCAAAAGGGGATCACATGACCTGGGGATCACTGTAACCCTCACAAATAAGAGCCAATTGCCAAGAGTCCAAATTTTGATCACGTGACCATGAAAATACTGCAATGGTCGTAAGTGTGAAAAACGGTCGTAAGTCACTCTTTTCAGTGCCGTTGTAACTTTGAACGGTCACGAAATTAACTGTTGTAAGTTGAGGGGTATCGATGTTGTGTTCAATCATTTTCAAGCTTTGTGCAGAAATGGACAATGAAGTGGTATATGGTCTACTGTTTCTGTGGCCTTTAATCTCTCTAGGTGTGTTGGCTCTCCTCTTGTGATGTTATGATATTTTCACTCCCGTAATAGGCAGTACAGGATGGACAGGGGTCATGCATAAATTAATTATACCTATAGTTATCTGTCCATTTATATTTATCAAATTAAATATTAAGTTACTTTAAGTATTTAATAATGCAACAGTACAGCATAAAGCTGAGCTGAAATGGCCACCCCAAATTTACTCCATTTATAGACTGTAAATCTGAGTCACGGTTTTCATTATTTGCATGCTTGGAATGGAGAGGATGGACTGGATCTTTTTGCCTTTTTCTGTTTTGTTGTGGCCTTTCCTCTTTTTTTCTATAAACTCTTTTTATCGATATCATTTTTTTTAACAGGGAGAGGGGAATCAGTGCAGTGGCTGCTATGTTTCTTTGTCTTTGCAAAATGGACCCTCTAAATAGATTATAGAAAAAAGAGAGGCATGTTGTACCCAGGGACTAAGAAAAAAAGCTCTCAGTTGCAGGTGGACTGCCAAAACCTGGAAACATAGAATAGTTGGACAGCAATAGCCAAGCCATCTCTACTTCTAACTGCCAAACCAATGAGAGAAGGAGCTAATGATGTCACAGAGTCTTGCCAGTACTCCCCTAGCAGGTTGGTTCATGGAGCAGTCAAATCAAAGTTTATTTTGGTCAAAAAAAAAAGGTTTAAAGTTTTCCCCTGTCCATTTGTGAATGACTCAAGGGCACGGTGCTCATCTCTGTTTCTTAGCTGAGGGAGCCAGCATCATCCGAAGACATTTCTGTGGTCATGTGGCCAGCATGACTATATGCCGAGGTGCATGGATACTGTGACCTTCCCATCAAAGTGGTAGCTATTTATCTACTCATATTTGCATGCTTTCAAACTGGTAGGTTGGTAAGAGCTAGATTGAGAACAGGAGCTCACCCCATAGTGCGGTGCTCGGGTCTCGAACTTGGGCTGCCTGCTTTCCAGCTGACAAGCCTAGTGTCTTAACCGCTGAGCTGTCACACTGCCCGAAACTGGTACAGAATGAAAGAATTAACAAACTGTTTAAAAGTAAAAGAGAAGGAGCACCAGATATAGAACACAAACTAAAGGAAAAATACAGAGTATTATTGTCACTATTATTACCAATGTAAGCTGCGTCTCTTGAACCAAGAAACAAAATGGAGTAGGTTCTTCAAATAGAAAGTGAGATTCTCTGAGTACTCCCCATTCTTTGGTAGATTGTGGGTCCTATAAGTGTGGCTTTGTGGTGCTGGAACCATTGGCAGTCTAATTGTAAATTAAGCATTGTGTAGGAAGAAGGCAGTGGTCTAACTATAAGTAAGGTAAGAGTGGCAGGTGTCTCAGGTCCTGTAAGTCCAGTGGCCCTTGACACCACTTGTCTGTACTTCTCATGCCCTGAGAGAATACCCCAAGCAGCTGCTGCCACCATTCCTCCCCAGCCTTGAAAGCCTTGGTGTCAGATGAGGTCTTCTTCCTCAAATATAACCCCTGATGACTAATCTTGGCCTGGGGCCACCATCTGACTGAAGAGGCCAATATTTTCTCTTTCCCATAATAATTGACTCTGATAAGTGGTTGAACTGGGCTCAGAGGCTAGCATCACTTCCAGAGGGGATAAACTTGTCGAACAGGGCAACTGTTGGAGATGGTGGAGATGGAGACAGGCCCAAAAAATGAATGTCCATCTTGGTTTGTCTCTTCCTCAGAGGACAATGGCCCTTCAAGACCAATCTGCTTTTGTTCTTTTGTGATGATATTGCTATGCACTTTTAAAATAGGTTTATGGTCCACCTTGAAGTTCTCTGCGCTTGATGGCAGGACACTACTCAAAATAATTAAGAAACGTATTGCCCTGGCCTGAGTAATTTTAGCAATCTCATTACATAGCTGGAGCGGGAACAATTCTCAAAAGTTCTTTCCATAAGGAGGGCACCTTTTTTTTTTTGTCTAAACACACACACAGACACATACACACAGAGAGAGACATACATATGCATTCCCTACACATTCCTTTTGTGAACAATTTTTTATTACCCCTATGATTTTCACATGCTGGTATGAGCCCCCCTTCTGTGAGGGGATAGATACTCAAACCATTCAAGGGGAAAGATATATTGAAAAAGACAGAGCGATGAAGCTGCTGATACGTGGTTATTAGATTCAGATAAACTGTAATCTTAAGTCATCTTACGAGCCTGCTAATTACAGAGTGACACTACCTACGTAGAATGCTTTTGCTTTGTTAACATGCTAGGCAAGGTCCTTTATTAACACGGCAAGAGAGGACTTCCTTTCATTAGATGGTTATGCAAAACTATAATTATACTTGCCTGTAAAAAAAAAATGAAGTTATGAAAAGATTGCTTCTCGAGGGCTTTGATTTTTTCTCTCTCTCTCTCTCTCCTCCCTCTTTATTGTAATAGCTTTCCTTTTTGACGGAGCGCGGACGGAGGCAGAGTTTAAAAGAAGCGATTTGCTTCCACTGATGGTTTAGCTTTCCCAAATCTTTTTATCCATCTCTTATAATAATGCTATATCCTGCATTTATTGGGCTTTTTTTCCTTTTCCTTTTTTTTTTTATATAAAAAGGGCTCTTTTCTTTTTCTTTAGAAATCTCTCGAGGGTAAGAATTCCAACTAAGAGCCGACTTCATTTCTGTCCTTTGTGAAATTTGAACGGTGTTAGGGATTGAACACAGGCTCTGAAAATATTTACTTGTGGTGGAAATCATTTGGAGGGGAAGGAGAACCCCCAATTCTAGCAGATTAACTGACTGATTTTTGTTGTTGTTGTTGTTTAGGCTCTGAATTTCAGATTTGTCTGCTTTGAATGGAAATATGTTTTTGCTTTCTCAGACTCTATATTTTCAGAGCAAATACGGCTGGAATTAGATCTGGGAGGACACTGGAAAGGAAAATTAAACATTATGGCAGGGTGTTAGTCTAGAGGGCTCAGGACTTATTGACCATAATAAGTTTCTTCATCTAAAATATAATATTTATCTTTCCAAGGATTGGGCCTCATCTGCAGGAAACACAAAGAAATCATGCCTGCCCATGCAAACAAACAACCCCAGACCAAAATAAAAAACAGCAACATTATAGTTTGCTCTGGAAATTGTCTGGGTCTCATCACTATAAAGCCAGGATGGAGAACCTGTGCTTTCAAGATGATATTAAACATCAATTCCCATGAGTCTTAGACAGCATAGTGAATGGTGATGAAGGGAGAAGATAGAAAGGGGACTTTGATATGATGTTTTCTCCATTTCCATTAAATTGCAAAATGCCCAATACGTTCATTCTATTACCACCGAGACAAGGACTGGTGCTATGATACTGGGCATCGCAGATCTATCAGTGTTAAGCAGAGCTTCAAGTCTTTCACACTTTGGACTGTTCAGTTAAATGTTGTTGGAGATGGCAGAAGAACTGGCTGCTTTGGCTTTTCTTGAGGACATATATATTTTCAAATTGCCACGAAGGTGCTGCTTTACAGCTTAAAATGCCCTTAATTTAATCACAACGTCTTTGCGTGCATGAATTTGCAAGTCAAGCCCTCGCTGCCCTTGCTCCTTCCACTAAGTGGAATGGATGACTGAACTGGGTGACATAACCAAATGTCACAAGGAGATGAATGTAATGAACACAACATGTAATTAGATTCAAGCTGTGATTGGGAGATTCTATCTAAGAGAGTTGCTTGAATCCAGCATATTACTACAAACAGTCTTCAATGCCAACAGTCAAGCTGCTTTACGGGCAAGTAGTTTACAGATTTCAAACATCTCCTTCAGTGGGCTGGTGCTGCTAAAACCAGGTTGGTGAACCACAGATTTTATGCAGTTTACTGTTTCTTCTGTGTATCATCCCTCTCACTGATCATGTCCCATCTCATCTCTCACCGATCACCTATCACCTCTCAAACCATACATGCCATAATGTTCTCTTCTTCAATAGACTTTGACTAAGGAAATCATCTCCTATGGGTGTCTATGGAAGTTCTCAGTTATCCAGGTCAGGGATGTCCCAAAGATGCTTTTTCAAGAGGCAACTGGACTTTCTTTGTTTTTCCTTGAAGAAGCTTCTTGGATGGGAAGCGAAACATCTTCAAGGAAAAACAAAAGAAGTCCAGTTGCCTCTTGAAAAAACACCATTGGGACATCTCATATGGGATAACCCAAACAACAATCTTAACATTTCTCTAACTTTAGAACTTTTCTTTAGTTTTCACTGATTGGTTGCTTTATTGATTAATTATAGCCATTAACATGATGTTGGAGTTGATGTAGCGTTTTGCCTACTGGGTTGGCACATTTGACTGGAAATGAACTGGAAGTGAATTGAAAGCATTATCATTTCTCACCTCAGATTCAAAGATCCCAGTAATATATTCATTATATATAGATATCAGATACTCTATTCTCCTAATGGAGCTATGTCTATATTATTAAAAAGATAAACAATAACTATTTTTGCACTTAAAAAAAGAGTAGGGAAATAAAACTGGAGATTTGACTACATTATTTTTAGCCTGGTTTGGAGTTCAAAAGTGAAATATTGATTTCAGAATCAGAAACAAAAGTACACCATCAAAATGGATACTGAATTTTAGCAGGATGATCTGAATGAAGGTGCTCTGTGCACTGCAAAAATAAATTGAGACGAGTGACAGCTAAATGCGGCATCCAGGCTGCCTACAGATTGATTTCATTGGTCATTGTCACTTTTCTACTTGGCATCTGAGATAAACTCTTTTTTATGTAATTAAGTGAATGTAAACTTGGAAAAGGAAGGAAGATACCTAAAGTGGAAGAATTTACAACAATGCTTCTTAGCGTGGACTACTTGTTCATCTGGCTTTAACAATAGGGAACAAGCAAATTCATGTAGGAGAGCCCAAGCAGTGACAGTTGGACAGTAGAACATGGTATCAAGGTTTGTGATGAAGAAATTAGCCGAAACTAAAAATAAATATTTAGTCAGTGGATTTAAGCAAATATGAGCAAGGAATGTCCATATAAAATGACCTAAAATAGATGGACAGTTGTAAGATGTATGAACAATGAATATTCATATTTCATGATAATACTCTGAACTGTCAAAGCTAAGATCAAAGATTAGGAGAAGGACATTCTCAGTTACTTCTAGCTCAAGCTTTCAATTGGCCATTGCTGTTGGAAGCAAATGGTGACCTACTGGGATTTTGTAAATCTTACAAGTTACGGAACAGCCTAGTTTGCATGTATTTGTGCAGCATTTTCAAGAAAGTTATCACTGAAGATCTCAAAAGCAGATGGGAAGGATATGAGCTGTGTTCAGAACATTTCGGTATGCAACAAAGACATGGTAGACAAGCAATGCGTTGATGTCCTTTCATGATTACTGTAAAACGCAGACAAAACAAAATTAACTCTGGGAGAATAATCTGTGGCACATGATTTTGTTACAGAAAAAGCAGCCGAGTATGAAATGACAAGAAGAGAAGTCAATGGAGAAGAAAAAAGTGATGGAGAATTAATATAAGTGAAAAATATATGTCTGGGTGGGAGACTTCAAGTGGACTAGAAAGCTGTCATGTTGCTGAGTCTAGGGCATGTTGAGTGCTCTAGAGGAAAAACATAGTTTAAATAAATTTATAACAGTGTTACCAGGGATGCTGCCACAGTTTGGAAATAAAAGACTCAAAGTACATATTGCTCTACTTTGTTGTAAGTTGAGTTCTCCTAGAATTCTCACTCAGCTCAACAAAAATATTTGCATGGCTGTGTCAGGCCCCAAGAACCAAGAATGACACATGGAGTTACTTCTGAATAGTGTCTTCATTGTTGTTCCCTCAAAAACAGAATCTTGCCAGATTAAATCTGCATAACTATAGATACACTCTGTGAAATACTAGGGAGGAACTGTCTTAACCTTCTTCCTGCCTCCCAAATTTTCAAACTTTGCTCTTTGCTTCTTTGCTCTTTGGGAAGCAGTTCTTCCTACCTGGGAATCAAATCAGGGATTTGAAGCAGATTGATCCGGTTCGTGATCATCAAATGGAACAATTCTTAATTATGTCTAGAAAAATCATCATGATGACTAAATGAATCAGGCAGTGGTAGTTGGGCTGATCTATACTGAATCTTGCTCAGCACTGAGACATGCTGGTGGTTATGGATCTGGAGCGTTTACACATTTTACTTCTGGGTGGGATGGCAGCAAAGCCTAAGAACCAATTCTCAGATGGTCATAAACAAGCAATCTGATAGTGGATCAATTGGTTAGCAAAACAAAAGATGGTTGGAAACTTGTTCAAAGGAGAGTGGTTTCCAGATTGTTATACCAAGAATTTGAACCTTGATTTAACTATAAATAAGGTTGTATTTGATCACAGTTATTGTAGAAAGGCTAAAAATGTCATTAGGAATGATTCCACCAACTGCTATGCATCAGATGCAAACCAATTATATGTATAATGAAACAAGGCTCAACCTCTTGTCTTCTCCCATGTAATAGATTTGAAATCAATTTCATTGGGGCAAGAAAGATAGTGCTTTCCTTACTAACTGATAACAGGTTCTTTCCTTGTGATCTTCTGAGAACTAGCTAATACACTTGCAAGAGTCAGGGTTTCTCTTTACTCCTCCTCCTCTCCATGTTCATCCTACATGGGCTACAGAAACCCCTAAAACTGTCAAGTCTACAACTCCCAGAATTCCTAGCATATGTGAAGGCCATCCCATGGGGAAGGGGGCAACTGAGTTAGATTCATTCACTTTCATGGCACTGGATCACTGCTGCATAGAAGATTTAGCATCATGTTACTGTCTGCCACAATATAGAGATGATCACTCTTCATCATAGGGTGGGAGAAAAGAATAAAAAAGCAGTTTATAATGTTAGGCAAACTTACCAGTGAGTGACAATGATAAAATAGGACATGACATAAAACAATGATATTGTTGTGGCCTTGAAAGTGGAAGGAATATCACACCAGTTATGATACTTTTGCTGAAGGAACAGATACTAATAGAGCAAAAAGGGGCTTAATATTCTCATGAACTGATAAAACCAAGCCTTTGACTTTGGCTGGAGCACTAATGTCTATGGTGCTTTTCAAAAGGCAACTGGACTTCCTTGAGTTTTTCCCCCTTGAACTGAAGAAGCTTCTTGGATGAGAGAGGTTTTCAAGGAAACTAACAAGAAAGTCCAGTTGCCCTTTGAAAAACACTGTTGGGACATTGCACCTTATGCTAATATTGGATACTCATATGACCTACACCTTGGGGTGGGGGAGCAGAAGTCTTGTTTCATACTTGCATCCAGTTTTGGTTGCCACGATGTAAAAAAATATGTTGAGACTCTAGAAAGAGTAAAGAGAAGAGCAACAAAGATGATTAAGGGACTGGAGGCTAAAACATTGCTGGAATTGGGTATGTCTAATTTAATGAAAAGAAGGACTAGGGATGACACGATAGCACCCCTAGGTTACGACAAAGAAGAGGGAATCAACCTAGTGTTTAATCAACCTAGTGTTCAAAGCACCTGAAGGCAGGACAAGAAGCAACAGATGGAAACTAAGCAAAGAGAGAAGCAACCTAGAACTAAGGAAACATTTATTGACAGTTAGAACAATTAATCAGTGGAACAACTTGCCTCCAGAAGTTGTGAGTGTTCCAGTACTGGAAGTTTTTAAGAAGAGATTGGACAACCATTTCTCTGAAATGGTATGGGGTTTCCTGCCTGAGCAGGGGGTTGGACTAGAAGACCTCCAAGGTCCCTTCCAACTATGTTAATCTGTTATTCTGTACTGAGTTCATTTGTTCTGGCAGAATCTGGGCTCTATCCAAGCAGCAGGCTGTGCAGAAATAACAATTGGGTGCTCCTTATACAAACTGCCAGCTTTGTGACATCACTGCAGTCCCAAGTACTTAGGTCAGGAGAGAGAGAGAGAGAGAGAGAGAGAGAGAGAGAGAGAGAGAGAGAGAGAGAGAGAGAGATGTCTCCTGCTAAATTACAAATTTTCTCCAGAGCCAAAATAATGTCCTGTGACTTTCTTTCAAACACTATGCATTGCTCTCTCACCAGTTGCTGACTTGCCTTGTTGACATAAGCTGCTTGGTGTTTGCTTGAAAAGTATCTGTCACACCAGCCTAAATGTTCTTTTAATGAGGAAAGTCTAACAAATAAGAAAAAAAAGAGGGAGAGAAAAAGAAGAGAAAGAGAAATGCAGTTGGAAGTAAGCAGAGTTTTGCTTTTGGTGTAATGTGAATCAAGTCAGTACCTAAGTAATGTGGCCATAAACAAAGAAAAAACTGGGGGAAAGGGAGAAAATAAATGGACTGCAGCTTTGGAATGAAAACATTGCTTGGTTCCTACCCATCTGGTGCAACATACAAGCATGCAAGCAAGCAGGTAGACCTTTCCAGTGAGTGTTACTTGGCTTTTTCATATCTTGCTGAGAGATGAAGCATCTTCCTCTTAAAAAAAAGCAAAAAACCTAAAAAAAGAAAGAGGAAAGTCTAAAAATTAATCACCAGAAAAATAGGTTTGCTTTAACTCCTTTTTCTTCAGTTTTTTTTTAAATGCAAGCCAGAAGCTTATATGAAACAAAAGCGAAGATGATGTAGCAAAACTGAGATGCCTTAAAAAGAAACCTTGAAAGAAATGAAAAGAATGTATCTGTGGATAAGCCAAATTAATTGCTGGAGGAGTTGCTGTTTGCTCTCCGCAATCAGGAGTGAAGGGGAAAAAACAAATCCAGACTCAATTTTGACTGAAGCTAGATTGCTGCTGAAGATTGAATGGTAGCATATCTGCCAACAGATCAGAGTCAGAAAGAGGGACATAGTTGCTTTAATGCACCATTTGTAGGCATTCCTTCTCTTAGGCCCAAAGGCATGGATTGAAAAAGCCATTATTAACTGGAGTTGAAGCCGCGTTCACAATTGTTTCCTGACCTGTTCTCTAAATCCAAACAAAGAAATATGTCTAAAAAAGAGTGAGAATTAACTGTAGATGAAGCAGAACTTTTCATTTGCAAGTTAGAATCATTTGGTTATATTGTGTGTCCCCCGCATAGAGGTTTTGAAGGCTAAATTCTAAATACATTGGCGTTCTGTTGGATTAATATTATTCTTCCTGCTGTTAAGTTATTACAGCTGATTTCCATCTTCTCTGACACACATACTTAGTTCCTAATATTCTTCTGTAGTCTAAGAATGTCCTTGAGTTAAAAATCTATGTTTATAAAAATCAGGACGGTAGTGTTTAATGAATTAATTGACTGAGAAAGTGCTCTGATGGATAGGGATATGCACAGACTTTTGGTTTTAATATATCAATTTATAAAACAGTTATTTACAAAGAGCGACACTTAGCCCTTTGAGGATTGCACTAGTTGCTGTTCGGCAAATAAGTGGAACTAGGAAGGAAAGTTAGATTAGATTCAATTTGGTTTTAAATGGAAGGGGAAATCCCATTTGTTAAAAGTGGTTGCAGTGACTGTTACGCAGTTTTACTTCAGACACCAAGTGACCATTTAGGAGGAATATTTGTAGGGCTCCTAGTCTTTCCCAGGGTTTGGATATTGGACTTCAAGCGGCAAAGTGCTTGAGAAGAGGAACAGCTCAACAATATTTTGAACCTCACCTATCCTACAGAAATGTTCTAAATGTTTTAGAAATGTTCTAGACTAGCACCTCTACAAAGAGCTGCCAAAGAGCTGACCATCACTGAAGACCATCCAGAAGCTTCAGCTGGTCCAGACGCAGTGTATGTTGCACCAGATGGGCAGGCCTTGGTAGGTGTAGGAGAAAAGCAGGCAGAGCCTGGGAGCAGAATCAAGAGAGGAATTAGCCTAGAATCATTACATTGCCATAATCTAAATCCACCCCCCCTTGAATTCCTTTGACTCTTATCTAACTCCAATTTAGTGTTGTTAGTTGACTAGATTCTTGTAAATAGGCAAGAGCAAAATATCATCTAAACTGGAACTCAATGTGTGGTCCTGATTTTTCATGGCTGACATGCCTGTCCATATAACATCTCCACTTTGCAAGCTGCATTGGTTGCTGTTGAGCTCCTGAGTGTGGTTCAAGTTGCTGGTTAGCATCTATAGAGCCCTACATGGCAGAAAGCCTCGTTACTTGAGGGACTATCTGTCTCCCATAGTACCTTCCCAGCCAGTTTAATCTAACACTGGCAATCTGGGTTCCATTGATTAAAAAATGCCATTTGTTGGGACCCTGAAAGACACAATCTCTCTAACAGCACTGGCCTCTAGAATGAGGTTCTCCCCAAATTTTAAATGGAATTTAAATTAGAATTGTTTCAAAGAGCCTTAAAGACCTGCCTCTTCTCCCAGGCCTTTGACAAGAATATCAGATGTCCCGTTGTTCCTTTTTGTTTCTCTTGGGGTTCGTTTTCTTGGCCATCATTGTCCTGTCTGTGCTGTTATTATTTTTGTGCTGATTTTTGTTCTTCAATGTTTTCAACAATTCCAAACTGCCCAGAGTTGCGGGGAGATGGACAGTATGTAAATTTCAGAAATTATTATTATTAAGTTAATGTTGTTCCCTGCCTCCAATAAAACATGGCAGAGCTGATTAAGGATAGATCATTCAGGGTGGGTGTGTGTGTACGTGTGTGTATGAAAGGGGGGGGAGAGAACAGAATGCACATGCCTACAAATTAAGGAGAATGGGAATTCTTAATTGGTGAGTAGTTGACATTCCTGCCTTTACTGATTTCTCCAAATGTTTTTTTTTATATTGTCCCTCTGAAACCCCTCCCCCCCCAAACAGCAAAAGGGAAAAGCAGATACGTTGGCAAGCTGTGTGTCACTTTCTGTCTGGTGATAGTCCTGGTAAAGATACTGCTGTTCTAGTACATTCAGCAGTGCTTATCTGCTACATGAGTGCACATTATTTTCCACGGACTTGGATCACTTTAGACAGTATCATTAAATGCCACGTCTTTACCTGTTACGGAGCAAAGCTCTTGCTTCAAGTGCCTCCTGGGATATATGCAGCCGTGGTGGGGAGAGAGAATGATGGTTAAAGATGGAACCCACATTAAATTTTCAATGGGGAAGCACTATTGTCTCTGACTTTTCCGGAGCCTTATCTGTTAGACGGTGTTTGTCACTGAACCTGTAAAAGCCGGGGATGTTCGTCAGATGAAAGTTGCAGTCAGTTGAACGATGTAGACAGGTGAAGGCTCCAGAGGGATCAGCTAGACTAGCTTTGAGATGGAGGGGGTAAATTGAAGGTTTATTTATCCAATTCACTGTCAAGGTCAGGCTTGGCTCAAGAGCTGTCCTGCGGGCGGGCGGGTAGAAAAATGCCCAAAAATTGTCGGAGCTGAGCCTCAAAATGACTGACCTTTGGGGCATCTCTATCAACATGCCAGGGTCTCTTAACACAACCCTTAGAAAGCATTAAGTGGTTTGTACATCTGGCTTTTAATGTCAAGGAGGGGGGAAAGGGGGGGAAGAGAGAGAGAGAAAGGAAAAGCAACAGGAACTTTTTGGTTTGTTTGCTTTCAGTAGCAGCTGAAGGGGAAAAAAAAATAGAAATAGAAATAGATATATATTTAAACGATTTTAGGCCCTGTTGTAAGTTGAAAGCTTCTGCATCTCTTGTTTGTTTCTTTGTTTGTTTTGGCTGAGGAAAAATGAAAGGTTAAGGCCCAAAGAAGACTCTACACTTCTACTTTTTACCCTGAGGGTGAGAAAGAGGCAAACATGGATAGCTGAGCACAGCTACTCTGCCTGCTTGTGGCTCTCAACGTGCAAGGTTGGATTTTTTTTTAAAAAAGATTTTGTTCAGTCTGGAAATAAAAGAAATAAAACAGGGAATGAGAAAGGAAGAATGGTACCTTGAAGTAAAATAAGTCAGTGGGGGATGAAGGATTCAAAGATGTGAGTGAATTAGAGGAGGGCATATCTCGGATCAATTGTGCAAAGAGCAAAGTCAGTCTATGACTGTGTCGTCACCTACCATTTTGTTATTTGTTTCTAATCCTTAAAAAAAAAAACATCTTGCAAGCCTGTGCACACCCAGCAGAAGTTTCTGTGAAAGACAATGGAAGAAAAGCCAGTGAGCTTGGACCACAGTTTTCAATAAAGATGATGATAACAGAAATATGTCTGCAAGTAAAAGTAGATCACAGGTCCAGTAATGCTTTCTTGCTCTGCTTGTTTTCTACTGATTCTGCAATTCTTCATGGTTGAAACTGGTAACTTTAGCAGATTCTCAGCAAGTAATTTCTTCATTCATCACCTCACGTTCCTCAGGATTTCATCTCCCTGTTCTGTGGCATTTGCAGAATAGACAAGCACAAATGTCCAACTTCTCCAGAGAAATCTGGATAAAAACGTTATTGCTTATTTTTGAAGGGGAGAAAGGGCCCATTCAGGCAGATTGCTAATAATAGAATATTCATACTGATGGTATGAAAGATGGAGGCTGTCTATTTCTTCACAAATCAATCCTGCAGGGTAGGAATATTTGCTTCTAAGAGCTATGTCATTTGTAGACTTCTCTGAAAGGAATTTCTTCCAAAAATTTGAATGCCACTATGAAAAAATAAAACCAAGTTCTAGGCATTATTTGAAGGGACTAAAGATCAAGATGGTTAAAAATAAAAGGAAGGAATGTAAAGTTGGTTTATTTTATCTAGGTCAAAATAGATATGATGTTATCTCTGATAACTCTTAATGCACTTTTGCTGATCAGGACTGGAATGACATGGCTTTAAGAATTTATTAATAGATAAGAGATGGGATATGGGAAAATCATTTGTTGTATTTTAAGAGATGGTGATAAATTATTAAAATGTATACTTGTGATGAAGGGAGAAGTCATTTCTTTATATATTTTCTTTTTCTTTACTATATTCTTATTTTTTATTTCTTTTCTATTTTTCTATTTAGTTTTTCTTTTCTGCACCTTTTCTTTGAATTTTTAGTTTGTATTAGCTTTTATCTTTTTAATTATAATTTTTAATAAAATTACTATTTAAAAAAGCAGTCGTTTGTCATTGAGCAAGCATATAGATCTCCCCAAATCTGCAAACCTGTTGAGGTTCAGTACTTTGATCTATTAAAATCTAAGTCCATGTTGTATGCAAAAGCTGGATCTGAGAAACAGCAAATTCTAGTTGCCCATGTTCAAATACAATAGGCTATAAGTTAAGACTTATGTGCATGCTAGGCTCCTAATTTATGTGCTAAAAATGTCAGATATACCTGCTTTAAACAAGTATGATGCATTTTTATAACACAGAGAATCTCAAGAGAATGTATTTAAACAATATAATATTACCTTCAATTGTTTGCTGCCAAGAAAGAATATATTGTGTTGTTAGTTGAATCCGAATGTGTTTTGTGTTAACCCCTCATACGGCCTTGTAGCTGCAATGGTCACACGTGAAGGGCTTTAACATACAGCTAGATTTACGAAAGACATTTATATAGTCTTCAAAACACACCTTATATACTGTATGGACTTGCTGCAATTCTTAAACCTCTGCAATATTCGCCATTGCTATCTACATAGTGTGCTTAAGGGGATGACATAAAATGTACATTTCTTTTCCTATATGGTGCTTCTTAAAACATAAAATCCTAAAGAAGGGCTTATTCATTCCAATCCACAATCTAACTTACAAAGTTACAGTGGCTGGATCAGATGGTGGTCCAAACTTGAAATTTCCACATTCTCTCCAATGTCTGGGTAGCTGTTTTTAGAAATGAGCTGTTTTACCATCAAGTTTCTTCTAAAGTTCTACCAACATCTATCCTCTTGTAATTTAAGGCTGTTAATTTTCTGGGACAGCAAAAAATAAATCTTTCCTGTCACAGCTGATATGACCTTGTAATGTGTTCCTATTGCTGGGGAACAAGTAAGTAGCAATGATATTCTTTCCTTCAATCTGGAGGAAGTGTTCTGACCTTAATACTCTCTCTCTCTCTCTCTCTCTCTCTCTCTCTCTCTCTCTCTGTGTGTGTGTGTAAATAGCACTGTAGCACTGGTACCAAAGTTCAGAGATGTGAAATTGGAGATTTTATATACAGTAAATAAAGTTGGGAGCCATGTGAAGTCCATGGATCATTCAACCTTAATTTATTTTCTAATTTATTGATAAAATTTATAAACTATTTTAATCTAAATACTCTAAGAGATGTACAGAATATGTAACAAAATTTACTTGAGTTTTGTCATCAATAGGACTTAGACACTAATTATGCAAAACAAATTTGTTAATTCTTTAAAACAAATTTGTAGGAAAAATTGACATTAATACCTGGGCAACGTTATCAATTATGGAAGGGAAGCAAGGGTTTGAAGGCATTGTATGTATTGGAATATGCAGTTTGACCTTTGTCTCTTCCTTCTGTATTCTGCTCCTATTTGCTACTACTTTGGTAAAAATGATTAAGAACAAATCTCATGAGGATTTGGAAACATAGGAAGTAAGGGCAAAGCAAGTTCTTATGAAGAGGAACATAAGACAGTATCCAGTATCTCTTACTGTGGAGAAGGTCTGTTGGTTTAAAGAAAGGCTCTGGTTAGAATCTCCCATCAAAGGTGTCACAGAATCTTAATAAGTTTATCCGCCTGTGAAGCAAAGGTTTTTCAGTAGGATAAACACTCCCTGCCTGCTAACTTTCAGAATTCCACTTTAATGGCTAACACCATTAATTTACTTATACATTCAATTTCTTCACCTCCTTTAAAAATGTAAAAGTGTACCCAAATTTTTCAGACTTCTATTTATTTTGAAACTACATTGTAGCAGCCCAAATGTGACACTTTAGGCAACTGTGACCGTCTAAGAAGATTGAACACGATATATTTGCTTACTCTTTCTGACTGTTGAGCAGCCTGTAGTTTGTGATAGATTTCTTCAGTCACCTTAGGTTGTTAGTTTATGTATTTAAAAGATTTATATGATTGCCCACCTTATACAACGTACTGGAACCACAGCTGCCCAAAGTCATGGGGAGTCAGGCAGCGTACAACATTCTGGAGTACATTGTGATTGAACTAGATTATCTCTACGTCTAAAGATGAAACGAAAGGATTATGTGTAAGAATTATTGTAAGCCAAGAAAAGAGAAGAGGTACAAATGGAAAAAGTTGAGAACAGAGAAGTATTCGAAAGCAATTATATTCATATTGACCCTTTATTTTCCCCTTTTCCCAGGCTATCTGGCGGTTGCTTATTATTAACCTGAGATCTCTTTTCTTTGAAAGGTTGTCCGTCACACATCGGATTGTTTCTCTCCATGGGTACATTTTCTAATCAGCTCACATGATTGAACTTGCATCAAGTGATGCTTTACTTAATTCTTTTCCGTTTGTGTGGTATGATTCTTAGAGGGACTCTCGTCAAAATTTTGGAGGGTCCTGTCAGTTTGAAAAGAACATGACCTTTAAATTGTATCAGTATGTTTGCTGGTGCATAAGGGAAAGGGAAAGGTTTGTACTGATGGAAAACTATTAAAAAAAAGGGAAGGAAGAAGGAAGGAAGGAAAGGAAGAAAGAAAGAAAGAAGAAATACACATGGAAGCAACATGCGTGGAAACTGCAATTTGTGCTTAACTGGCTAAGTAACTTGTAGGGAGATTATAACGATCTTCTGCAAGGACATCCTAATTCTTGTTTCTCACTTTCTTTGAGCAGGCATGGCTTTCTGCTATCCACTTGTTGGTATGTTTTATGTGCTGGCTAATAAGTTCTAGAATTACTTAAGTCATCTTAAAAAGTATCAAGTACTTGTTTTACTTGGTTTGTGTATCCAGCTTCATTTATTAAGTAGAAGTGTTGTTTCTGTTATTCAGATGCTGTTGTGAATTAGGAGTAAAGAGAGGGGAGGAAACTAAGCTTAGGACAAAAAATAAAGGTTCACTATGTTAGCCGATGAAGTTAATAGAACATAGAATGGCAGGATTGGAAGGGAACTTGGAGGTCTTCCAGTCTAATTTCTAATTCTAATTTGTGAAAATAAAGGTGGTCATGAAGTTTGTTTATTCAATCGCCTGACTTCCAATGAGTGTGGGTGGTTCTCAACAAAAACAAAACCGTATAAAACAATAAAAACAATGCACAGTGAAGAAGCAATGATACCTAAAATAAAGCAATGACTTGGGTTTTTCCACTTGTTAACAAAGGGGAGGAATAACAGAATAACAGAGTTGGAAGGAACCTTGGAGGTCTTCTAGCCCAACCAAGCAGGAAACCCTCTACCATTTCAGACAAATGGTTGTCCAATCTCTTATTGAAAACCTCCAGTGTTGGAGCATTCACAACTTCTGGAGGCTAATCATTCCACTGATAGATTGTCTTGGAGGCATTAATCACTCTGAAATCCTGCTGGACCAATTTGAAGTTGGACCATTATGAAGAAATGCAAAAGATTATGTTTGCGATCTTGGTCAAGAATATGCATCAGAAAATAATTCATTGATGGGAACTGAAGTTCAAAACATCCAGAAGGTGCCACGTTATTTATCTTTCTGCTGGTAGGATGAGCACCTCTGAGCCTACCCATGGATAGCAATTAATCATTCTCGAAAGAGATGTTTCATGAACTGCCCCCAATTTGTATTAGTTCCAGTTGTGGTGCTATGTTACATAGTAGACTTATGATATGGAACTACCTCAACATGCTTTAGTTGTAGAAACGTATGTTTTTCTTATGTTATGCTGAAAACCTTACATATGGTTTCATTCCTCTTTGGAAACTCAAAATAGTTTCTGCTACAGAATGTTTCTCTACCTCTCTAAGGAATCCTCTGCTTCACAAAAGAGCAGCCAGCTGTTTTCTACAAGAAGAGCTGATTCCAAGCTGATTGATTGAGGATTAACAGAATGTGACTTTACAGAAGGGCAAGATGAGGAATTTCCTTCCCCGCTTCCCCCTCCCTTTTTGATTAAAAGAATGATTTGCTAAACAGTAGGTGGTTCTTCACTTGAAAGCCTAAATGTATCTGTGTATTTGTATATATGTATATGTATAGTATCTTATGATTTATGATTTATCACTTTGTTGCTTGTATATACACTGAGAGCACCGGAGACAAATTCCTTCTGTGCCCAATCAGACTTGGCCAATAAAGAATATTCTATTCTATTCTATTCTATTCTATTCTATTCTATTCTATTCTATTCTATTCTATTCTATTCTATTCTATTCTATTCTATTCTATTCTATTCTATTCTATTCTATTCTATTCTATTCTATTCTATTCCATTCCATTCCATCCTGTCCCCATTTTCATATTCTATTCTATTCTATTCTATTCTATTCTATTCTATTCTATTCTATTCTATTCTATTCTATTCTATTCTATTCTATTCTATTCTATTCTATTCTATTCTATTCTATTCTATTCTATTCTATTCCATTCCATTCCATTCCATTCCATTCCATTCCATTCCATCCTGTCCCCATTTATTCTATATTCTATTCTATTCTATTCTATTCTATTCTATTCTATTCTATTCTATTCTATTCTATTCTATTCTAATTCTATTCTATTCTATTCTATTCTATTCTATTCTATTCTCTTCTATTCTATTATACTCTACTCTACTCTACTCTACTCTACTCTACTCTACTCTACTCTACCCTACCCTACCCTACCCTACCCTACCCTACCCTACCCTACCCTACCCTACCCTATCCTACCCCACCCCACCCCACCCCACTCCATTCCATTCCATTCCATTCCATTCCATTCCATTCTCGTATGTGTATGTGTATGTTCAGCAAGTATTGTGGGCCCAATTGGCAAAAGAAAGCTCAGGACTGTATTGGTTGGAAACATGTGGAAGAGGCCTTTATCCTGCAGTGGATAGGCAATGGCTAAAATGATGATATGTATTATGTATATGTACATGCACATGCACATGTATATGTATATGATTATACCTACACCAAGAAAAGTTAAGCCATCATACTCCATATTAAACTGTTCCTGAAATTTAGGAGATTTTTGAAAACTGAAAAACTTGCACTTGTCAAGGTCTTTCAATAACAATTTTGTTGCTGCAAAACTGGATCATTCCTGAGCTGCATTTATCCCCCTTCATGGGTCAAATACCTCTAAGTCCAGGTTGTGATGGGTATAAATGTAGGTTCTCCTCTGCTTCCTTCTGCAGCTTTCCTGCATTTTCTTAGGTGATCATCAGTGGAAATGTAACCACATTAATGATGTGCCAAAACTGGCTTGCCGTTTGTCAAACATTTTCTTTCCCTGCAGGAGAGGCTTCTGTTTATCTCTATTATTTTCAAGAGACAGTAAATTTCTTTTGGCAACTGCTGGTTCTATTGTATTGTATAACTGTCCCACACATACAGGTTTCCCTGGGTGCCTCCATTTCCTTGTCAGAGAAGAAGACTCTATGACAGGGCTCTCCAAACTTGACAACTTTAAGACTTGTGGACTTGGCATGACTGGCTGGTGAATTCTGGGAGTTGAAGTCCATAAGTCTTAAAGTTTGGAGACTCCTGCCGTATGAGAAGAGTGTTCTTCTTCTTAAGATTGAGTTGAAATGTAGGAAGCCTAGCATAGGCTTATATATTGAAAGAGATAATATTCTTCCGTATGTCCCTTGGCCAGAGCAATTAGCTAAGGACTGGAACACTCCAGTCCACCTAGAATAATATCATGGAAATACTCTTCTTTGAAACAAATTTTGAAAATAAATTATCCTTCCAGGAAATGAATGAGAAAGGAGTAGACCATGGGTTGATGTCTGCATGATCCTCAACAGCATGCCAAGATTTCTACTTATAAAACCACAGAAGTCAAAGTTATAGGATTGGGTGACCATTGCATCTCTGTTGCTCTAGACTGGACTGATTTTGAATGCCTGAAGAGGACTATAATGTTGTTTGTTTGTAGATTAGGACTTGATTAAATATACCAATAGTCATAAATATCACAGTATAATAAATCACCTAACTGACTGTTGGAAGATTAGTTTTACCTTTCATGAAATGCTAATGTTGGTTTTGTTTTTGTTTCACCGTATTGTCTTTCTCTTTAAAAATTACAGCTTTACTACAGAAAGCTAATTTCATAATACAGTATTAACTCAATATTGCATAAATTACATTTGTCAGATTGCATTGTTATGGATGTACAAAGCCCCAAATTTACAACCAAAAGCTCTCCAAAGACATGTATTCATAATTTCCTACAATGAACCGTATGCCACAATATAGTCTTAAGGAATTACACACGTTAATGCCAGGCACAAATTTTGCTGTTTCTTTTTCAGCTGCAAACGGAATCCATATATTTCAGTTCATTTGTGCGCATTCATTTTAGTTGCAATTACATATGCTGAAAGTGTAATGCACTGAAAATATTTAATACCTGAAGCCTTTTTTTTTTTTTTTAATTACAATGTTGCCATTGTAATTTGTGGGAGCACATTTTTATTTATTTATTTATAACGACTATCTCGACCATCTGAGAATTATAGTCATTGGCAGCTTACAAAACTTAAAATATTCTAAATACATTCGTAAATAATATGAGGTCTTAATATTGGCAGGAACCATAATATATAGCATTAATAAAATTTTAAAAAGTAAAAATACCGGCTGCAAACACATAGATAAATTTTCATTAATTTAATCCTTGCAAAATGATGTGTTAAAAGAAGCACCCACACATCTCTGAATCGTGTGCGAGTTAGGCCTTCACTAGGGCTAAATTATATGTGGTGTATAATTCCAAATGCATCTTAAGCTTCTCCTAATGCTTGAAAATTGACATTTCAGTGCTTCTCTGAGAGAAAGGATACCCTTGAAGTGTGTGTTTTCTGAAAACCACTCCAATTTGGTTTCCGATATAGTCATTTCAGATGAATTCGGAAACAGAAAAGAATAAAATATTGTGTCGACAATGTGGAAATACTATGGGCCACAAATAGATGTAATTTTACCCCTACATTCTTTTCCTTCTGGATAGGCATAGGTAACAGGGGAAAAAAAATGTAGTCAGGTCTGGCAAAATTGCCTACAGACAGCTATCATAAACATAAGCTAACCTGCTTTCCATACAGGTGATTTAATTGTGGCTAATTTTCTCTTGGGTTTATTTTTTAAATGCAGAATGGTTTTTCACTTGCAAGATATAAACCACTTTTAGCTGGCCCATGTCAACGAAATTACAGCAGGGAGGGGTGGGTTGTTTTTTTTTTCTGGGGAAGGGGAAAATGGGGAGCTGGTGTGATTGTGCAACATCTATAGGTTTTAAACACACAGTGTCTAATCAGACCTTGACAGATCCATTGTAAATCAAAGGTCTGGTAAGTGGAGACGCCAGAAATGTTTGATCTTGCTCCAAACCTTGAAACAACTTGCTTATTTTTCCGGCAGCCTGGCTCTTCGCTAAAATAAAACATTGAGAGATGAATGTTCTGACAGGTCATTGTGTGTCAAACTGTCACTCTGTAATGGTTACATATTTCAGCTGGATTGGGGCGTGGGGGGGGGGGGAAAGCCTGCAAGAATGGAACAGCCAAAGGATAGGGAGGGGAGAAACAAAGAACCTGAAATTTCAGCTTATTCCTTGTGGCTGATCTTCATTTAAACCAAACACTTGTCACATTCGGGGTGCTTGTACCGTGGAGAAGGCGGGAGGGGAAGAGGGGGGGGGGGGCTAATTTTATAAATTTTTAATGATATTGGGCCCAACCGGTGCTTTGGAAATTTGCTGTACTTTAATTTTTTTTCCCCCTTCGTTAGCACAGGCTGGCTAATGCATCCAAGTGCTAAGAGCATGTCCTAGGGATGCTGTGATAATTGTGTTGTTAATAATATTGTGGCACTAGTAATGTTCGCCTGGTAATCAAGCCACACGATTTTTTTTAATATATTCAGTTATTACACTGCATCTCGTACAAATCATGTCAATTACAATTGCCAGCCTATGACAGTTAAAATAATTGTCTGCATATTCTGGAATTTTCTATTGGCTTGGCTAATCAAGCCAGAAAAAAAAATTCTATGCATTAGTTGCATGGGGTGGTTTTTTTTTCCTGTTTTTTTTTTGCTCTGTCTGTTTCTGCTTTTAAATCATTTGTCCGGCTACTTCCAAAGTCAGAAAAGGGAGTGTTTTAATGCACGTGGCAAACATTTTTCCACTAGAACGATAAGTAATCAGGGGAATGAAGAATAATGCGAACTGTAAGAGCAGATACGTTTGTCGACGTGTTTGTATGTTTATTTGATTTTTTTTTTTTAAAGGGCTTATTTGTGTGTAAGTAAGTGTATATAACCATTTTCAAAATCTCCTACCCCTCAAAAAAAGAAAGAAAGAAAGAAAACAAATCCCTAGGGACTAAAAGAATTCTGCCTGGCATCTGCCGGGAGCGAATTTGACTATTTCTGTTGGAGAAGATCAATATGGGAGAAATGCTAGCCAGAATGAGGCGTTTGCTCTTCCTTAAAAGAATCCCCAATGGTTGCACTTATTTTGTCAACTTTTCTTTACTGGGTGGCCTACTAGAGTCTCTTTCTTTGTCCCTTCAGAGTTCTTTCAAAAATGCAGGTTTCTTGTTAAGGGTTTCCCTGATTGACTACACAACCATACAACGAATGCAGCAACAGTCCAGAAAGTGATGGGGGAAAAAAATAGATAAGATTTCTCAGGTATCTTCTAAAATTTGGGGTGGGTCACTTTGGGCCGCTCCATCTCCCTCACAGGGTTGGTGTTGTGGGAAAAAGTGGCGATGGCGGAGCAAAAAACAGTCTTAGGTCTTTTTGCCACCTTGATTTCTACAGGTTGTCCTTGGCTTACGCTCACAATGGAACCCCCAACTTTCTGTTGTTAAGTGAGACATTTGTTAAGGGTGAAGACATTTTTTATTTCTATTTTATCCTAAATTATATTTTAAACTAATTCCATTCTAAATTGTTTTTATTGCATTTTAGTATAACGTGTGTTTGGAACTCTGCACCTTGAGATGGCCCAGGGGCTAATCAATAAAGATTATTATTATTATTATTATTAAGTGAGTCTTGCCCCATTTTACAAGCTTTCTGGCCACAGCTGTTAAATGAATCACTACAGCTGATAAATCAGTAACCTGGTTGTTAAGTGAATCTGGCTCTCCCATTGACTTGGCTTGTCAGAAGGTCACAAAAGGAGATCACGTGATTTTGGGAACACAGCAACGGTCATAAGTATCAAACAGTTGCCAGGCATCTGAATTTTGAGCACATGATCACGGGGATGCTGCAAAGGATGTAATCATGAAAATGTCGTTGTAACTTTGAACGGTCACTAAACGAACTGTTGTACATTGAGAACTATTTGTATACACAAGAAAGGTGGGATCTAAAATAAACCATGAAGTCAACCCAACATCTGTCCAAATCCTGCTTGACTGAATAATTTTTCCTAAGATATCTAGTTTTTTAAAAAAATATATTTTCTATGCAAAATATACCTGGCACCTTTAAAACTGCAAGCATTTACACCCATAGCACATCAGGGTGGATTTGTTTATAAAATGGCACACACTGTGCTGTCCTTTATAGAAACAAGTGTTCAGAATTCAGCGATTCAGTGCTGGAGTTTAGATTCAAATGAAAGGCCCTTGAAACACAAGTGTTAATGGTTGGAAAAAGCAGGTATCTTTTAAAATGAAAAAAAAAAAAGAGATGTATGAGATAAAAGCAGTGAGAGAGGGAATATTGAATTCTGTGAAATTTAGCAGTTTTTTGGATTTGTCTTCGTAATGGCAAGGACAGTGTTTTGCATGGCTAATTGGTATGATGTCTTTGTAGGTCTAAGAGAAACGTGGCAGTTGTGGTGATCGGGATCCATTGATTTATTATCTTGTGACTGACGAGTCTTTAGAAGCATCTAAGAAGGTTGCAAAAATTCTTATCAGTTACTACAGCTGTTAGAAACCTTTTGGTTCCTCCCTCCTGTAACTTGGTAGTGGGGATTGAGACAAAAGTTTAGGTTTTGGGTGGTGGGAGGGTATTGATTCAAGGCCTGATCCGGAATAGTTTGGTTTCCTTGTAAAATTATGTGTGTCTTGATGTTATGAGGTTTCAGGAAACATGGCTTGAACAAATTATATCTCAGAATCTAGAGTTTAGTCTTCAATTTTGCCTGGAGGTAAAACTGAAAAGAACAGATTTCTTTTCCACTCGCTCTCCCCCTCCATCTCTCTTCAAGCCTGTGAGTCTTGACCATTCAGAATGAATAGCTTTAGAATCATACCCAGACAGAAAAATCAATGTTTCATATCAAGAGGCTTCAGGGGTTAGGCTCCTGTGTTCATGTCAACAAGGCTATCCGTTTTCTTAATCCTCCAAAGGTAGCATTTCCATGCTTGTAGGGCCCAACTGCAGTGACTTGTGTGGTCAAAGTTGAGTAAGCGAATTTTCCTGGCACCAGGGTGGCCAACTGCTGTAATGTTCAATGAAAACATAGGTGCATATGTTGTGTTTCCCAGAAAGGGAAATGACACAAAATCAACAATTGCGAAGATGAATAGGATGTGGTTAAAGATTAGATGTTCAAAGCATGTATAAAAGATTGTTCCACACATTATCCATCTGGCATGTAAGAAATCTAGATACAGCGGGGACTGTTAATCTGTGAAAGCTTAAAATGACGAAAGTGATATTTATCAGGGCTATGTGAAAATCCACGTTGTTGATTTGATAGCAATTTGGTAAACGCCTGCATTGAATCAGCTTACCAAATAGGATATCTGATTCGATTATTGAATCTAACAGATAACAAAATAACAGAGTTGGAAGGGATCTTGGAGGTCTTCTAGTCCAACCTCCTGCTCAAGCAGGAAATCTTATACCATTTCAGACAAATGCTTGTCCAATCCCTTCTTAAAAGTCGATGGATGCACCCACAACTTCTGGAGGCAAGTTGTTTCACTGATTAATTGTTGTAACTTAGTTCTAGGTTGCTTCTCTCCTTGATTGGTTTCAATCCATTGCTTCTTGTCCTGCCTTCAGGTACTTTGGAGAATAGATAATAATAATAATAATAATAATAATAATAATAATAATAATAATAATAATAATAATAATAATAATAATAATAATAATAATAATAATAATAATAATAATAATAATAATAATAATAATAATAATAATAAAGTTGGAAGGGACGTTGGAGGTCATCTAGTCCAACCCCCTGCTCAGGCAGGAAACCCTATACCATTCAACTTGTCTAGATTTGGATGGAAATGGATTGCAATCAAATAGAATCAGCCCTGTATGGGAAAAGATATCAAACTGATTAAATGGTCTGATTAAAACTGAATCAACTCTTTGATTTGAATCAGCAATGTGCACAGAACTGACAATTGGAACTGAATCAACTATACAGATAAGATCAGCTTGATTTGACTGGAATCCCCGATTCAAATTGGAATGAAAGTAAATCCTCTCTGAAATTCATCTCTAAAAGTGATTTAACATAAAATAAGGAAAGGATGTGAAACAATTCATTTTACATCTGAATGCAAATTTATCTAATTTGCAATTCTTGACCAATTACATAAACCGAAAGACAGGCATTTTCACTTTCCTGAACAGGAAATTCATACATACCGAATGTGTATATTAGAAAAGCACAAGTACTAGAAATGCTCAGTGCAAATCTCCTATATTCTCTTAGGGGATTTGTGAAGGAAAATGGTTGCCTTCAGCTAAAACTTTGAGGCTGAAGCTGGTTAAGACGAATGAAGCAAGCAATCCATAGTTTTCTGAAATGATTCCATAGGTGTTTGGAGAGTGAGGGTCCTAACAATTTTAGACACCAGACTTGTTCTTCATGGTTGATCAGGGGAGGTTGCAAGTCAATGAATCCACTCATACTTTGCGCTCAAAAGGTCACAACTTCAAACTTCAGCATCTCCAGAAAGAGCTGGTAAATGGTTCTGCCAGCCATTCTGAATTGCTGCTGTCAGTTAGTATAGGTCAGAGGTAGACAGTCTGCAACTTGAGGTTCAAATACAATTTCTCTCCACTTTCTTTCTTTCTTTTTTTAATAACAAAGAACTTTTCAGCAATCTATCTAAAACTTAGGGAAAAATACCATCACAAGAACCTTGAAGAACCTTACCAGTAGTTTTATTCAAATCTGGTTTCCATTTCTTAATTCAATTAACATTTTTTACTTAACAGATTCCTGGCTTTCTACACTTTTTTTCTTCTATTCAATCATGTACAAGTCTTGGAGTCTAAACAAGTCCTATAGTTTTCTTAGCAAGGTGTTTCAGAAATGTTTTCCCATTGCTTCCTTCCTGGGGCTGGGAGAAAGTGACTGGCCCAAAGACACTCAGTTAGCTTTGTGCCTAAGATGGGACTAGAACACTTGAGTAACATCCAGTTCATCTGCTGGCACACTTGTTTTTCCCTTCCTGAAACACCCAAAGTGTGATTTCCAGAGACTTTTCCTCCATGCCCCAAAGAGTCCTGTGAGCCTCCCACAGGAAGCTGCTGACTTTCTTTCTTTGAGAAGGAGTAATAAGCATTCATTTGGTGACTCTATTATTCATTTGCCTCTGTGCAGTTTCTAAACTGTAAGTTTCTTGTGGGCAGAGACCTGTTATGCCACTCCTGAAACACTAAATATCCTCAAATAATATCCATTCTGATTTCCCTGTTATGCTTTTTGGTGGTGCCCAAGGCTATACCTAAACTTCTTCCTGATTTGTTTGCTTATGGGAAGAGAAGAATTTTCTCCACTCAGTTTCTATGTCTTGGGTTACTCTTTAGAGTCCAGAAAGTGAAATAATCTCTTTCTCCAGGTAATTAGTTAGGTGTTGAAGCCATTTTCTATTCCCAGTTCCGTTGCACTTAAGTGGACCTTCACAGTCATCCTTTTGAATATTTCAACTATAATAAAAGAATCACACCATGAGAATTTCACCAAAACTTATTTTAACATTGAACAAAGACTCAAAGGCAAATTGAGAGATTCTTCAGATTGAATGAGAGCAAGTATGTCTAGTTTAATGAAAAGAAGGACTAGGGGTGACATGATAGCAGTATTCCAATATCTCAGGGGTTGCCACAAAGAAGAGGGAGTCAAGCTATTCTCCAAGGCGCCTGAGGGCAGGACAAGAAGTAATGGATGGAAACTAGTCAAGGAAAGAAGCAACCTGGAACTGAGAGAAACTTCCTGACAGTTAGAACAATTAACCAGTGGAACAACCTGCCTCCAGAAGCGGTGAATGCTCCAACACTGAAGTTTTTAAGAAGACTGGACAGCCATTTGTCTGAATGGTATAGGTTTCCTGCCTGAGCAGGGGGTTGGACTCGATGACCTCCAGGTCCCTTCCAACTTTATTATTATTATTATTATTATTATTATTATTATTATTATTATTATTATTATTATTATTATTATTATTATTATTATTATTATTATTATTATTATTATTATTATTATGCAGATTCTTTTTGTGTATAAAACTACTTACTTTGTAATTGTACAGCTGATTCCATGATCCTTCCCTTCCCTTCCCTTGCCTTTCCAGTACTTCCTTTTTCTATCTTTAGTGACACAGAGCTAGCACCGAAGACGCTAGGGGCTATCGTGAGCATTGCTCACCCAGAGCTATCGGATGAAAAGGCAGTGCAGATGTAATTTGTTTTCAATGGCTGTTTCAAAAGAATAATTGTGGTGACATTGTGGGATCAATATTATAGATTTTTGTTTTCAAGTACACTGTATGTGTGGTGCTAAGGGGAGGCAGGAAATATAGCACTGCAGCCAGAATACAATAAAAATGGATTGAGGTCTGTGTGTATCGCCGGCTGGTAGCCATCATAAGGTTTAGAACATCATTGGTGGGATTAGAGAACTTGTCCTCTGGGTTGGCATTTCATTGTGAGCTTGTAGGCTCCTGCTACTTCTTTTCCTTCAGGGACCTGTTTGCTGACCTTGTATCAAGCAAAGGTAGCACCGTTGTTGTATAAATTCTACAGTGCTTTCTATCACTAACAGGTGGGAAAGGTAAGGACGCCGGGATTAAGGTGCGTTGGCAATGTCAGGTAATTTGGCATGTTGCTAACATGAAATGAAAAGAAGCAGCATCAGAGGTGAAGGAAGAGAACGATCCCCACTCAGGGATGAGTTGTTCCATGCAGCTTCTGTTCCTTGTCTCTCTAGGCCAATAAGTCTAGATAGAAAAAAGAAAATCTGTTTAAGGAACCGGAGGGCTGAGTGAAGGCACACACACCCAGAGAGCTGCAGGCTGATAGACGCTGCTTGAAACAATATGGTGAGTGTCACTTAAAATGCCAAGAGAAATATGACGGGGTCATCAAGGACTTTCAGCTTTAAGAACATCCTGTAGCAGAGGAACCAGATGAAAAAATAACAGTGGTTCCCAGGCTGAAAATTACATGAACAAAGAATGAGTAACACAGTAGAGCTGCATAAATGTGATGTGATGGTCAAGGCAGGGCAGCATCAGGATTCTATCCCCCTCCCACTCCTTGTCTTCCATTTATTTTCATTCACATATTTATTCATCGTATTTGTATAGCCATCCATCTCGCAATCAAGTGACCACAAATGAACCCAAAATTTCTGTTGCTAAGCGAGACAGTTGTTAAGTGAATGTTGCCCCATTTTTCTGACCTTTCTTGCCACAGTTGTTAAGTGAATCACTGCAGTTGTTAAGTTGGCAACACGGTTGTTAAGTGAATCTGGCTTCTCCATTTGACGTTGCTTTTCAGAAGGTTGCAAAAGGGGATCACGTGACCCTGGGACACTGCGACCGTCATAAGTATGAGCCAGTTGCCAAGCATCTGAATTTTGATGGGGGGTGATGCAAAGGTCATAAGCGTGAAACATAGTCATAAATCACTTTTTTCAGTGCCATTGTAGCTTTGAACAGTCCTTAAATGAAGAGTTGTAAGTTGAGAAATACCTGTAATTAGGATGTGGAAGGGATGTGCGTTCAGACTAAGCACCTTCCTTATTATCAACTTGGCCATTACAAATAGAAAACCACTCTTTTTGCTCCTTGTCCCCGCAATTGTTTCTTTGCTAGATAAAGGTATAAGGCAGGGGTAGGCAACCTTGGCTCTTTTATGACTTGTGGACTTCAACTCCCAGAATTGGAGTTGGCTCAGGAATTCTGGGAGTTGAAGTCCACAAGTCATAAAAGAGCCAAGGTTGGTTGCCTACCCCTGGTATAAGGGCCTCATTTCCAGAATGGCGGAAAAGCAAAACGCGCAATGACTTATATATCACATGCTCACAGTAGGATCTTTTAACTTGGTCTTCATTTTTTTCCAAGCAGCAATCATTATTTATTTCATATTCCAACTGAATATTCTTCTTGAGGTCCATGGTTCTCCTAATAATCTTCATAACTTGCAATATCTTTTTTTCCTCATTCTTTCTCTCTAACCCCAACCCTGATGGGGTGTCCACAGTGAAAGTCATTAGCTTCAAAATGTCAGGGGGTATTGGGTGATTGAATAACACCCCCCTTTATAATATGCCTCACAGGCATTGCAAAGAAGCAGGGTTTCAATCGGTGGGTTGTGTCCACCATTTTGAACCATTTGAAGCAAATGGTGGTCACCCTAGTCAACCCTCTTTGAATAATATTCTCTCTATATAAATGTTTCTGTCATTTGTAGTGCTGTTTGTAAGGTTTTTAGTATAGTCTTTTTATCTTCTTTAACCTCATTTGATTCTATTCCACAATACTCTTCCATAATACTCTTGAATAATCCTATCTAGGCTATACATTTTTGGTGATTTCTCTCATCTTCTTAAAAACATATCTTATTTTCTTGTTCTTTTTGTTGACATTCTTGGTTGAGGTAGCTTTCTTTGTGCTCTCTTCCTGATCCTAAAAGTCTTCGTTCAGGTACTCTACATCTTTCTTATGGCTCCCCATTCTCGTTCTTGCTGTCATCTTGGCTATCATTTCAGCTTATTATAAAAACTCTTTGGATCATGAGAAATCTGGAGAATAATTTTGTTTCTGCTTCAGTTTTCATATCTCTGAGAAAAGCTCCCTAGGTTCTTATTCACATAATTTCACAATTCTAGAAGTGCTGGTTGGCTTTGAAAATTAACATACTGCTAATATAGCCATTGAAATTAAAAAACAAAACAAAAAACCAAACAAATCGAAACCTGCACTCACAAAAATGCATTAAAATTTTAATGCAAATTCCTTTTTAAATTACACATAGCTGATGGAAAAATGGGATAAAATGAATGTATAGTTGGATAAATGCAAATGAGTGAATTCAGGTTTGACAGATATCCATCTTCTGATGCAGATTACTTCTAACTTCAGTGTGTGTATTTTATTCTAGTTATTTCAAATATTTATATATTTTCTGTCATGCCATCTGCTTCTCAGGGCTGCTAATGGTATTTTAGTACCATTAAAATAGCTATTGTGCCTGTAAAATGTGATAAAATAATTTTTCCCTATATATTTGTATTTGCACATGCATGCACCCAAACACACAAGTCCTGGAACAATAGCAGTAGATGGCAGCAATTAGCCAACCTTGCTTGATAACTAATTAACAAAGAACTAGCAAGCTAGCCGGGAAGGACCTGGATAGCACTTAGACAGGAAGCTCCACGACTGCCTTAGACTTGGTTGTTAAAAAGAAAAAATTCCTAGAAGGTCATAATGAGCCATTTATTTTCACATAGTCATGAAAATGAAATGACCTAGATTTGAGCTTGACCCTATTTAATTTACCATCCCAAGGTATTCCAATGTAAGGTGAATAGAAGTGTTATCGGTAGATACCTAAATTGCACCAATGCTTGTCCACAGTCTGAGATTACAGCAGGGTTTTCCAAACTGTGAGCTGTACCTCCCTTGACATCCAGGGGAGGTGTGAAGAACCTTTTAGTTCTTCTTCACACTTACATACAATAAATCTACCTTTCCCAAAGTTTAATTGTGTTGCTTTCATTGTTCATGTGTGTTCATTATGGATTTTTTAAGGGGAGATGTGTACATTCGGATGACACTAAAGGCATATCTGATGGCAAAAAGTTAGGAACTTCCACATTAGGAGGAAAGATGAGTATCACCACCACCACCACGATGATGATGATAATAATAATATCCTCTTTTTGATTTTTGAATATCTGCAGGATGTGACCTAACCAAGAAGATTTCTACTTATGATCCCAACAGTTGGGAAGATCAGTCTCAGATAAGACATTCTTTCAAGCATCCTGATCTGAAGCTAATTATAAATCAACAGTGAGACCTTAAAAACCCTCCAGCAAATGCTGGTCCAACTCTTTCTGCAATGGCATTGCATAAGGGGCTAAGAGTAGCCTCTGACCCTCCTCTCTGCTGCACTCTTTCAGACCATGACAGAAGCCACCCGCAGAGATGACATTTCGTGAATGGATCTGGGAAATTGCCAATGCCTGGGTCATTGTAACGCTGGCTATTGAAATTCCCTGATAAATTTGCTTGGACATCTGATGTCAAAATCTGGTTAAGTGAGATACTGCATTGACCATGGTTAGGATTATTGTAAGTATAATATTAAGCTATAATAAAAGGTAAACATGGGATCAGGGAAATTTACATCAAACGTGTAAAGATATACTTTTGAAGCGTACTTTGCTTTTGATACTGTAAGACACGAAATCAGCATTACGTTTTATGCTGATTTTATCCCTTACCGCCTTTTAGCCAAATCATTAACCATGGCAAGGAACTGAAATGTATAGTATGCTATCCAGAGTACAAGTCAGCATTTTATCTTTTTGGAACTTGCATCATAGGAAATGATAGGCAGGCTTGCTGCAACCATTTCTGGATATTCAAGTTCCATAGTGATGGTCAACCTGAGATCTCCTGAAATGCATTAAGTTCAAACCAGGGTGAATCAAACAGTATCGAAAAAAAGTTTTTTTTTTTTTTTAAAACCTTCCATGTTTTATATGCCAGCATTATTCTTGGAGGCCCATCGCTTTTTATGAAAACGTTTGCACTATTAATATCTCTCAGCATAACTTGCTCTGTCTTCTGTTCTGCTCTGTTTCTATCAGGTGGTAAAGTCTCTTATGATTTTTCTCTCTTCACAAACACCATAAAGCAACCTAAGAGATAGATTTGTAGATCTTTGATTCTTCCTTTTGCTTTTAAAGGCACGGGACCTCAGGGGATGAAAATGACAGGTTGTAATCTTGGCAGGCAAAGCTTTTCTGACAAGAGAGGTTGGTTAAGACAAATAATTTAATCTCACTGGTGTATTTTTTTTTTAGAAATGATCTGTGAAAGTTCTGTTGATGATTTGAAAAGCATAGTTATGATTTAAGAGGGCAAATTGGAAGAAGCCTTCTTTGATTGATTTATGTCTCATCAAGTTAGTGTTGACTCTTAGTGACTGCATAGACAGACCTTCTCTGGAACAATTTTGTCCTTCGGATCTTCCAGTGCTGGACCCATTGCCAGTTTATGAGTCCACCCTTCTCCTTGCTGGTTCTCTTCTTCTTCTATCTTTCCAGCACTGAAGATTTCTGAAGGGAGCTTTGCATGTGGTATCCAAAGTATGATCATTTCAACCTAGTCATTTTGCTTCAAGTGAGAACTCTGGGTTTATTTGTTGAATGATAAGTTTTTTTTTCTCAGCCATGGTATTCTCAGGAGTCTTCTCCAACACCAAAGTTCAAAAGCACCAGCACTCTTTTATCCTGCTTCTTCAAAATCCAACTTATACTTGGAAGACCCAACCTTGATTATCACTGTAAACATCAGACTTATTGCTATTCGGAATAATTTTACAAGAAGACTGATAGTTTTTTCCCCTCCAATGTTAACAAATACTTCTGAAAGGATGTTGGTCAAATGAAGCTGTGTTTTTTTTTTCTTTTTAAGGATAAAAGTCAAAATTTGTTTCTCCTGAAAATGAGGAATTTTCGGCAAGGTAGTTAACGGCTTTGGTGATACCAGATGAGAATAATTTTTCAGACAGGCTACAATAAGGAATCCAAGATTCCTGGGGTTTTCTTTTTTTAAATAGCCTTTTTATTTCACCAGATAATGGGCCAGTTTGTGCATTGCTAAATCAACCCTCTTTTGTTACGAGTGTTGTGTTCGGTGGCACTCACAATTTGTCAGAGGAAATGCAGAATATCTCTACAGGAGTCTGTTTAAGAGGATATCATTTCTCGATAAGCTCTTGCTAAGGTCACTGTGCAGATTTGTTCCTTCTGTGTTCTCCTGTTGCTCCTGCCATTTGGGAACAATCTGATTTATTAGGATTAAACAACTTATGGCTTCTGCCTGACTGAATATACAATGTAAAAAAAAAAATCTTACCTTTTTTTTAAGGGGAAAAATGTGTAAAATGTTTCCAAAAGCAAACCAAAGCGATAACTTGGCATGAAATGGATGATAGTTGTCTGGTATACAAATCAATGAGGCCCCTAACCTCAGTCGTTGAGTCATATGAAGCAAAGTTTATCTTACTCAAATCCTAATATTGCTTTAAGTCAAGCAAATAAAGAGCCAAGTTGAAATGAATGTTGATGGTAAAGGGGGGAAGAAAATGTACTCCTGAAAGTTAAATGTTAGGATTATTGTGTCAAGAGAATCTTGTGGTTCCTTAAACTTTGACAACATTATTGGGTGGATAGGCTATTTGGTAGAAAAATGAGCTTGCTCGAAGTCATCTTTACCATTGTTCCCATTTCGCTTGGTCAAATAGGAACATTGATCCTCCCCAATTGCTCTAACCTATAAAAAGCTTGCATTCAAAGAGAGGGGCTTTGTTGGGATTAAATGTAACTGCATTTTATACTACACTGTTCAGTAAAGAAGTCCCAATGAGTTTAGTTGTGTTAAGTATATAAAGAGAGCAGCTGGCCATTAGGTTTTCATCAAGCCCATTGGATTCCGCATTTAGGATGGAAAGCTACCAAAATAATGGAGGACAATGTTATGACCAGGCCATATATTGGAGTGAAGATGCCAAGTCATTTTGCCTATGGCAGGGGTGGGGAACCATGGTCCTTTTATGACTTGTGGACTTCAACTCCCAGAATGCCTGAACCAGCCATGCTGCTTGCCCACCCCTGGCCTATGGTGTCAGACATGAAATAGAAGGCCACACATGAAGGTCCAATTGAACTGATTTATTGTTACTCATGCCTATGCACAGGAATATTCTCAACTAACTGCTTGAAGTTAGATCTGCTTGAAGTTAGATAAGTGCCCACAGAATACAAGTGGGATTGGACTTAGTTTGCTTGTGGCTACATAGGGATTCTAGGCTGATCCCTCTTTTAACTCTCCCCAGGTTCTGCCACTCCTTCCCCTACATTGGTTAGGTCACTGTTCACATAAGAATTATGCTTTGGGGAATTATGTATGTTTACTCTGGGGTTCATAAATGCTCTCCATTGCCTTGGTAGGTTCTCAGTAAATGCCCCTCTCTTTCTCTCATTTTCTCTCTCATTCTCATTCATTCTCTCTCTCTCTCTCTCTCTCTCTCTCTCTCTCTCTCTCTCTCTCTCTCTCTCTCTCTCTCTCTCTCTCTCTCTCTCTCTCTCTCTCTCTCTCTTTCTCTCTCTCTCTCTCACACACACACACTTATTAACCTGAGATTTAGCAGTATCTCATTCTGAACATATTTACTTTCCTCCCTCCCTCCCTCCCTCCCCTCTCTTTCTCCCCCTCCCCATTTTCTAAATCTGTAGGGAGATCAAAGAGTTTGCTGGGAGCTTTTAGCTCTAAATCATTCTTTTCATGTCCTAATACATGAGGTTTAGATGGAGCGCATTGACGTGTAGGAAATTTGCAGTTGGCGTATGAGAAAGCTCTGCCAGAGCTGTGCCCACCAAAAAAGCTTTAAACGTGCCTGGCTGGTTTTTATGAGAGACCATAAATTAAACGTTTGAGGTTTTTTTTTTTTTTTTTTTTAAATGGCTTTTGATGGGTGAAGAACAGATCTTATCTGATTGTTGGCCATCATGGCTGATCTTGTACCACACAGGTGAGCCTCTCAGCTCCTGGAACAGAATAGAACAGAGCTGGATGATGACTGGTAAGAAAAACAAGATGTCTTGGCTTGTTATAATTTTAACTCTTCTCTGATTAGTCTGGGCCAATTAGGACACCCCTGGGGTTCAGTGGAGGGCTGGAGTAAAAGTCTGAAAGCCTGATTAGCTCTGGTCTCTTGATACTTGTTCCTGGTAGTAAATGCTGGCACATATAGTATTGATTTTCATTTAGATATCTTAATGTTTCCAGACAATCCAAGCAGATGTGAGCTGAACTCAGATCTACGAGAGTGCCGGGCTCGCTATCGGCCAGCATTTTTCTTGCCATTTTGTTTCATTTTTCCTAAACTTAACTGATTCGGAATGGGGAGATATAAATGAAAAATGCAGAGTTCGCCTATCAATCATGGCATGCACAAACATAGCTCCTGCCCTTTTCTCAACATCCTATTACCACTGGGTAGCTGGCTAGTCAAACAGGAATAAAAATTACACGGCTAACATCATAAGTTAGGCTTGATTTGTTGAGCAAGAGGCCTGACAATTCGGCAAGAGTTATATACCTCTGCGTCGTTGAAAATCAGCCTTGTTATGGCTCTGGTACGTCTATAAAGATTGTTCATTTCATATAAAACAGCTACCTGCACTGAAAAGCTTGAAAGGAAGAGTGATGCTGGTTATAAATACAGGGGAAAATCTATTTGTCTGCTTCCTTCGCGCTGTTAGCAAGTCATACTTGGCAGCCCTTGTGCTGTTCTCAGGCATCAGGGGAACCGATTCTGGGACCACCTTTAGTTTCCTCTCCTAGCCCTGGAACGAGACACATCATCCCTCTCTGTCATATAAGATAAAGCAATGAACTGTGTCCACTGCCACCGCACCGCACTCTTGCCCACCAGGAGCAAGTTAATGGTAATGAAAAAAGAAGCTCTCCCACCCGGTTGGTGCGCCAAGCCAACACGCCAATTTAAATTAAATTAAACGCAAGCCAAAGGCCGTCCATGGGAAAAGTCTGGTCCAACAGTTAGTGCCGTCAAAGATAAGCAGAAATGATTAAAATTAGCTTGAAGGCCTTTGGGGAAGGTGGGGTGATGGGAGAACGTTGCAGAGGTGTAACGACTCTTGGTTCAGCTCTGTGGATGGAACACACCCCAAGGATGGTTTGGTATTTAAAACTACCGGATGGACTGATTGTTTTCATCAAGGAGGTAAAAGTCCTTTGTTGGAATAGAATTCTAAGAGGTATTTCAGTGCTTTGGGGGTTCCTCAAAGTTGTGCTCCTGTTTATTGAGCTGTTGGCTTCAGGGAACCCAAAGAATGGCCTAGTACTGAGGTAAGATGAAGGAAGTGTGTGTATGTGAGGGAGTCATTATGGCCCTCTACTCAAGTCCTCAAGAATTTCGAAAAGGACCCAACTTTGTATTTATTCAAAGTAAGGGGTGTCAGGTGCAACAGGCCCACACCCCAAAGCCTGCGAAACTTGTAAATTATAATTAAAAAATAAAATAGCCAAGATCTTAAAAGATTTCAGTATACTTGGCTGAAATCTTGTGAGGGAGTGGTTTTCAGCACTGTCATGAGATTTCCGCCATTTTAATGGGTGTCTGTCGCATGTTTGTCTCACCAAAGGCAATAGGATCCTCTATGGTTGAGGTTAAAAAAAAATGAGAAAGACCAAAATGTCTGAAAAAATGAGAAGGACCAAAATTATTTGTTTGTTATTGGGTTATGCTTTTTGAGCCCTTTCCTCCAGGAAATTAGAACTGGAGGCTAATGTAATCCAAGAGATTCTGCCTCTGCAAATGGACCAAGTATTTTTGCTGGTCAGAGAAAATGGCCCAACGATTACTCCAGAGAAGAACATTTTATAACAAAAGGAAACCTTTCAAAAGAATGCAATATAAGATAACAAACCCTGATTTTTTTTAAAGGGTCCAAGTAATTAACCTAATTCACATTGTAGAAGGCTTTAAACAACACAGGCCATTATATAGAGTTTGCTGCATAAATTATGCAAAGTAGGTGAATTTGCATAGATTTGCTTGGGCCCCATCATTTTGCTACCGCCAGTTGTGTGATGGAAGGGGAAAAAATACAGTTATTCAGTGAGTAGGTCTCTTGAGTAGAGGAAAACCTGCTGAGGCTCCTCATGTTTTAGAAATTGCTCTAGGCAGGAGTATGAGCTAATAAGACTGACTCTGAAAGAGCAAACTCTGGCTTGCATCGTGCTCACTGCCTTATTCATACATTATGCTAAAGAAGGGGCAAGCACTCTATTTGATGGCTAGGAAGCCAATTAACATTTGAGGAGAAACTTAAGCACAGGGGTCTTCAAACCTGGCCCTTTTATGACTTGTGGACTTCAACTCCCAGAATTCCTCAGCCAGCGTGCCTGGCTGAGGAATTCTGGGAGTTGAAGTCCACAAGTCATAAAAGGGCCAAGTTTGAAGACCCCTGCTTAAGCACATGTTTTGATCCTCCCATGGAGATATGGGAAATGACCAAGAGAGTGATGTAATTTCCTGTTGATATAGAAGGGAAGGACTGAATGGGGGATTTATTTTATAATCCATTCCTTTTTTTTCTGGCTAATTCACATACTCTACCAGTAATGGGAATCTTTGTTGTGGGATAGAAGGTTCCAATCTTTTGAAGGACTTCCAAGGAGAGCTCTGGACATTTACGACATTTCAGTGGAACAATTTTGAACTTCTGGGCCAAACCCCCACCAAGCTGGTAAAATAAAGAACCAAGAATCTCCTGCATTTCAGAAAGGTATCCTTTAAAGGTACCCAGCTCTAGAATGAAGGAGAAATTTCCTAACAGTGAGGACAATTAATCAGTGGAACAGCTTGCCTCCAGAAGTTGTGGGTGCTCCATCATGGAGATTTTAAAGAAGAGACTGGACAGCCATTTGTCCAGAATGGTATAGGCAGTGGTGGGATTCAGCCAGTTGGCATCAGTTCGGCAGAACCAGTAGCTAATTTTGTGTTGCTCAGGCCCAGAACGGACTTCCGGAAGCAGCATCCACACAGAGAACCGGTTGTTCACATATTTGAATCCCACCACTGGGTATAGGGTCTTCTATTTGAGCAGTGGGTTGGACTAGAAGATTTCCAATATCTCTTCCAACCCTAATATTCTTTCTTCTAAAATTAGACAGGGATAAAATGTAAACTTGAAAACTGTAAAAGTTCTTCTGGTGAGTCAGTTAAGGGAGTCTCTCTTTGAAATGTTTCCTTCTCCCGGCTTCCATATCTGATCTTCTCACCCATACCTCATTTCTCCACTTCTTCCACCTAGTTTCTCAAAGGCTCCTGCAGCCCACCTCTCAGTTAGGCCAGGAGAATTTTATGGGTTTATGACATAGCACCCCTTTACCACCCCAAAGCTCTTTTTTTAACATTACACAATTTACACCATTGTCTTTATCAGCCAGTGTTTTTAACTTTCACTCTAGAGTGGCTTCTGAAGGCAACACGATCTCCCCAACTTTCTTCTCCCTGCCCGGAGTGCCACATTGTGGCTGTAAATTGAGGACTACCTGTAGTTTTTCAAAATCTTTTTCTTGCTTTTGACATGCCTGGCTTGAGCGTTTGACCTTTTCTGCAAGGCAGGGAGCGTAGGACTCTGCGGTTGTCAAAATGGTACATGTTCTTGTGCTCTCACCATAGGCCACGTGCTAAGAGTTGCATTTTGGCCAATCTTGGGCTGTGATTTTGTTTGTCTCTACTGTCCAGTTAACTTTGGAGAGAATTTTGTGTGCATCTCCCTTTTTTTAAAAAAGAAGATCATGGGCAATGTGGATTCAACATTTCCCAGGTTCAAAAATCGTCTGATCTCAAAAGCTTCTGCCATCCATAAACAATAGCTATGCCTGCTTATGGTGGCAGAGATGCCCAATAGTGACTTGAAGATGCAAAATGGGAACAGACCATTATGTAAAACAACACATCAGAGAGACTGGCATGATTGAAACTTGATGGCATATACAAGAGCTTTTTTTCAATAAAGTTATATATATATATATATATATATGTAGGTCTTTGGTAATTCGGGTTTTCTCCCGTGTAAAATTGAAAGTGTCTTGGCAACGTTTCGACGAAGTCCCATTCGTCATCTTCAGGCTGGTGTCTTCGGCTCCGTGCTTCTAGGAGCAATGTGTGATCGCAGCTGTTTCTTCCTTTTAACTGCCAGTGGAGGTATGAACTGATTGGATGGGAGCTTGGCTGTGTTCTGATTGGGTGGAGGTGTGTTCTGATTGGTTAGGGGCTTGGCTGTGCTCTGATTGGATGGGGGGTTGGCTGTGCTCTGATTGGATGGGGGGTTGGCTGTGCTCTGATTGGATGGGGGTGTGCTCTGCTTGGGTGGGGGCCCTGTTGTGCTAGGATTAGTCTGATTTGCAGGGGAATTTGAGATGGAGAGCTGCATTGCTGTAGTTTGGCTTCGCGTTCGTGGTCGTGCCACATCTTCAAGGTGGGTGTCAGTTTGCTTCACGTATGGAATGGAGGGGTTTAAAATGGCCAATGATGCAGCTGTGGTCTGGTTTCTGGTCCGCGGTCGTGCCTCATCATCGGTGCGGGTTTGAGTCTGCTTTTTGCATGGATGTGTGGTGGTGACATCATGTGTGGTCTTCGTGAGTGTGGGTCCAGTGTCGCTCCTTGTGCTAGGGATTCGTCTGTCAATAAGGCTGGGTTTCCAAATGGCTGGTAGGCGGGAGGTATCATCTCGTTTATTCATGCTGTGTGGGTGTTTTTCTATCTCGATGGCTTCTCTGATTATTCTGTTGTTAAAGTGTTCAGTTTTGGCAATAGTTCTGGTATTTTTAAAGTCAATTTTATGTCCTGTGGCTTTGAGGTGTTGGACCAGGGAGGAAGTTGGTTCCTCTTTTCTGACTGAGTTCTTGTGTTCTTCAATGCGTGCACTTATTCTTCTGTTGGTTTGTCCGATGTATGTGGTGGGTCAGGCGGTGCATGGGATTTCATATACTCCTTGATTTTCTAACTCAATTTTGTCCTTGGGGTTTCTTAGGATGGTGGATATTTTTCGGTTTGTGCAGAATGCTGTCTTGATGTTGTGTTTGTGGAGGATCTTGCTGATTTTGTCTGTGGTGCCTTTTATGTATGGGAGGAGGGCTTTGCCGTTTTCTTGTTCTATGTCTTGGATTTTAGTGGGGGTTTCTTTTTGGATTAAGTTGGTAATCTTATTTCTTTGGAATCCGTTGGATGTTAGTACATTAGTGAGAGTGTGTAGTTCGGTTTTTAGGTGTTGTTCGTCAGCTAAGCGTTTTGTTCTCGAGATGAGTGTCTTGGCTACGGAGTTGATCTGTGCTGGGTGGTGGTGTGAGAGTGCGTGCAGATAGCGGTTTGTGTGTGTTTTCTTCTGGTAGATGGTGTGTCCTAGGGAGCCATTGGATTTCTTGTAGACTAAGACATCCAGGAAAGGAAGTTGCTTGTTAGCTTCTGTTTCCATGGTGAACTGTATTTTGGGGTGTAGGCTGTTGAGGTGTGTGAGGAAGTTGTCTAGTTTTTCTTTCCCATGTGGCCAGATTATGAAGGTGTCGTCTACGTATCTGAGCCAGAGTTTGGGTTTGTGATCAGATTTTTCTAGAGCTTGGGTTTCAAAGTGTTCCATGTAGAGGTTTGCAATGACAGGTATATATATATATATATATTAAAAAAAACAACCTGTACAACTTCTGCAGCCTGGAGTCTTAAATACAACGAAGGCAACTCTGCAGAATTTCCAAGATCGGTTCTCATCCTTGCACTGGAAACCAACAAAAGCAACCCCAGTTTAAGTCAAACATGGGAGGGATCCCTATGCAAATAATAACATTAAATACCACCTGCAATCTATGTGGCTAATGGCAAACTGGCACGTTGGCCTGAACATCTGTTCCTTTCTCCCCCCCCCCTTCCATTTTTTTTTCCATTTTGCTCTTCTTAACAAAATAATAATTCTCCAGGCCAGGAATGGCTCTTTTGTTCCCTAATCTTACATTGTTTTGTTGTCTGAGTTCTTGACCCTTCATAAGATGCCCATTGATTTTGATTATTTACAGTTTTACAAGGGGAAAAAATAGGCAGCACCTGCTGTGAGAAAGATCAGAGGGCCTTGCCTTCCTCAAGGCTATTGCCTTCTTTAATTCCTCAGCTTAAAGTCTGGGAACTGATTGCATTTTGCTCTGTTGGACACTTTATATTTCACATTTCTTTATCACATTATATTGTGCCTACTGTATCTTAAAGACAGCTGCCCTCCGAGAATCTGGCTTGTTGTGTCTTGGCTATTCGTACCAGCCCTAGTATTTCTGGTAAAACTTCAGCTGGCTTTATAACAACAAATTACACCCCTTTTCTTTTTAATCCCAGTTTGATAAGCTCAGCAAAAGACTGTACAGGAAAGATTGCCTTGTTTAATCTCCTGTGTATTTATGCATCCAAGAAGCTAACACAGCCGGTATGCTGATATGTATTTTCCATACAGAGTGATTGGAGACCTTGTGAGATAGGATATTAAAATTATGTATTTTCACAGGGCAGAGAAAAGTGGATGGGAAAGAAATTCACCCCTTCCCATATTTTACACGTACAATTGAGAACAAGCAGGTCACTCGTCTTACTTTTTAAAATGAACTTAGAGAGCAAACTATATGAAAATTGGGGTGCATTTGCCCCAGAATTTTGCAGCTTAGAAATTTAGAATACCCAAAAGAAAATATAGGCGGGTAGGTTTTTTTTATGTATATTCAAGCCCCAGGTGTGAATGTGAAGGAATACATACAATTCCGTTTGGTCTTCATTGCAAGTAGTCCTCGAATTATAACCACAATTGAGCCAAAAATTTATGTTGCTATGTGAAACATAGGCGAAGTGAATTTTTGTCCTATTTTATGGCCTTTCTTGCTACAGTTGTTAAATGAATCACTGCAGTTATTAAGTTAGTAACACGGTTGTTAACTGAATCTGGCTTCCCCATTGACTTTGCTTGTAAGAAGGTCACAAACAGTCACTAAATGAACTTTGTAAGCCGAGGACTACCTGTACCCTCAGTTAAATAGGTAGATTGTTACTTTTCCTTTTCATGACAAGTAGTGAAAAGAGCTATATATGTCCTCGTCCAATACAATCTTCCTTCCTTCCTTCCTTCCTTCCTTCCTTCCTTCCTTCCTTCCTTCCTTCCTTCCTTCCTTCCTTCCTTCCTTCCTTCCTTCCTTCCTTCCTTCCTTCCTTCCTTCCCCCCTCCCTCCCTCCCTCCCTCCCTCAAATCTGCCCATCACACGAGAAGTGGCTCAAGATTAAAACAAGCCTTAAAGTCAACTTTAAATAAATAGAAGTTAACTCCAGTTGAAAGTATGCAAATCCCACGCAGAGAGTGAAAAGATCTATCCACCTCAACAGTGGAGCCGTTGAGACGTATTGGTCAGTTTCTCCTCTATTGGCTTTTCAACTGCAAGTTTGTCTATTTATTTGGAGTGTTCTTTGGCTACTCAGTTCCTTGGTGTAGAGATCCATGGAGATGACTTAGGAGAAACTATCTAGAAGCCGTAAAGTTGGTTTTCCTTTGTTTCCTTTGTTTTCCAAAGTTGGCCTACTTTGTTCAGAATGGCTACAAAACTATGTTACAATGAAGAGATGTAGGTCAATATCAAGAGGAGGATGCAAGCCCTGCCTTTCATCCAACATCCAACTGTACAATGTTCAGTATAATTTTGGAGACAGCTCATAATGTGTCCAGCTCTCAGATCAGTGGTGGGATTCAAATATGTGAAGAACCAGTTCTCTGTGTGGATGCCGCTTCTGGAAGTCCGTTCTGGGCCTGGGCAACAAAAAAATTGCTACCTGTACTGCCGAAGTGGTGCGAACTGGCTGAATCCCACCCCTGTCTCAGATCTACACTCAATTAGTACAATCAATTCTTGCCTTTGCAACAGCAGAACATGAAAGCTGCATGGATACTGCCATTGCACGGTTTCAGCACTAGATGGCACTGGACTGGTGAGGTCAGGAATTAGGACTGAAAAAAACAATCATATCCTTGTCTATCTCCTTGACTGATACATATCCCAACGACCTCCCAACAGACACATCCTTACAGGAAAAATAAAGCAACAGAGACACAACCTACCTTGATTATTTTTTTTTGCATCTTCAGTAGGACCCACCTAATCAGAATAAATTATCATATGCACTGCATGCTGTTCAGCACTAGCACATTAAAAAAAAAATGCTATATGGCTTTCAATGTGCATGGCAATTCTTGGTCACACAAGCTTCCCCCCCCCCAATCTTCTTTTTCTTCCTCAGCCAGTCTTATTCGGTGACTAATGTTTCTGCTGTAAGTTTTTGTAGGGGAAGCATTAGGTGATGGTTGATCAAAGTCTCCAGTAATTTTAATCTTTTCTTTATGAAGAAACGCTTTTTCCCCCCCTCCTGGGTGGGTTGGTCTCCATCTGAATGAATCAGGAAGTTGGGCTGATCTCAGCTCATATAAACAATCAGAACGGTAAGAGATGGCTTTTATGTTGTGGAAGACGATAACTCAAGTTTAACCTGTTTTCAATCAAAATCACGACATCTTCCACATGGCTTCCTTTTGAAAAACGTAGAGCGGCTTAAGAAGAGTTTTCATCTGCAGCAGAAGCGAAGGTTAAATAAGCCTATAAAAAGCCAGCGACGGTGCTTAGGGCCGTTAATTGGGCTGGTTGTGGTTTATCCAACAGTCTTGTAAAATATAAGGAATTTTTAGAGCAGGATATGCGAATGCACATAGTCATAATCGAAAGAGTGGCATTAAGAGGCATTAAGTGGTGCAATGCTACATTTATGTGGATGTACATACTTTACCAAAATTTTGTTGGGCCAGCCTTTTAAAGCGAATCAATAGGATTGCTGTTCTGCTGCAGAGTGCACACCAGTTGAAATTTTGCAATGGAAAATGGGATGGCAATGACCATCAGTGATACTGCTGCAATCCCTGCCCTTGAAATTTTTATTTTTTTTTATTTTTCAGGCTGCTCCAGATGCTATGCATAGCACTCCTACCTCCAATTGTATTCTCACAACTATAACCCTGTGAAGTAGGTTGACTGAAGGAGAGAGGATGGAGCCCAAGTCATTCATTCATTCATTCATTCATTCATTCATTCATTCATTCATTCATTCATTCATTCATTCATTCATTCATTCATTCATTCATTCATTCATTCATTCATTCATTTTTAATTTTTTAATTTGTACCTCACCTTTATTATTTCTGCAAATAACTCAAGGCTGTGAACCTATTCAACACATCTTTCCTCTTCCTATTTTCTACACAACAATAACCCTGTGAGGTAGGTTGTGTTGAGAGAGAATGCCTGACCCAAGGTCACCCAGTTGGCTTTTATGGATAAGGCAGAATCTGAACTCACGATCTCCCCCTTTCAAACCTTGTGCCTTAACCACTAGACCAGACTAGCTCTTTACTTTGCATTTATATGATTCCTACTTCAAACCAACATTTAATCCTTAAAATTGATCTGCTATGACTCTCACCTGTAGGCTGGCCTAGACAAAATCAGATGCAAACAACTTACGACAGACCAGGCTGGTCTATTACAATAGCAGTCCACAAATGCCAAGCATTTCCCCCTGGGAAATAATGGGTTCTTATTTCCTTTGGACATAAGGATGGGAGAAAAGTGACCTAAGATTCTAACCCTGGATCTGCTGTGTACATGGCTTAAGTCTTAGAGTTTGCGGTTGCTGGTTTTCTATGTTCCAAATAGGTTTTCTAATACTTGCAACAACCGTCTTATCAAAAGCTGTGTCGAACCTCTGAAGCGAAGATTCTAGTGCAAGTTATCAAGATGGGATGAAACTCTGGGGTCTCTGGTGCTCTCTGAGCTTGGCTGTTTCTTGCAGATGTTTCATTAGTCAACTAGGTAGCATCATCAGTGTTAGAAGGGAGTGTGGGGTTTGCTCTGTTTGTATATTCAAGTGTCTTGCTTGGTGGGATATTGTTTTCTTCTTCGTAATTCCTTGATTAGGTAGTTGCTTACAGTTTGATGACTGGCCGGCGCCTTTGTCATGATGTCTGTGTGGTCTTCAGTCAGAAGCTTGACTCCACCGCTGAAAGTCGCAACAGTTCTTTCAGAGGGCAATCAAAATGGCAGTTCCACAAAGAGAACCTTGACTGTGGCCCCTGGGGGTCTTCACAAGCTGGGAGGACAAATGACCATTTTGTAACCTTTCATGGGACAGAAAAGGAATTTAAAAAAAAAACGATTAGAGTGTGTAATCCCATTAACTTCAATTAATTTGAATACAAGCTAAGTATAAATGAAATCGCCCTCTGTTGTGTGGAACGTGACCCTGGCCAAGGATGGCTCTTGGTTAGGACAACTGTTTTCAAATTTGTTCTTGGTTTGAACGTTTGTTTCTATCTTTTTCATGGAGATAAAGTCGGTGCGTTAGGATGAATCTGCTTGGAATGAAGGAGCTCAGAATTATATGTCCAGGTAGACTTAAAGTTCTTTTCCCCACTTAACTGAATCACTGGATTTTCCGTGTGTGTCTGCCAATTCAGAATTGTATTGTATTATGTATAGAATACATATGAATAATTAGTTTTTTAAATAAAAAAATGGAAAAAGTAAAAAAAGAATGGAAGCTATTCAACCATGAATAAAGGCAGGTTTACAAATCTTGGAGTGCAAATTCATCTCGTAGAACTGGGATAGATTAATAATTTGAACACACTAAGTTGTATGAATTACCAATGAATTTAAAAATGGAGAGATGAAAAAATAAAACAAATGGGGGGGGGATGTCATTGAAGATATTCCTTTCTTGGGGGTGCTCTGCAGTTGACCCCATTTTCCCAGAGATGAATTGTATTGTATCTCCTTGGCTTGTGTACAAATTCTTGCACACCATATAGTTTTGTATCAATTTTCTTTCAGACTATAAGGTTTTATGTTCAGGTTTAAAACAAGTGAGTGAATTTTTATGGCTCCATTATAATGGAAATGTTGACCTTAATTATTATAACGTGAATGGTTTGCCAACTAATATATGGAATGTGGAGTAAATAATAGAAGCATATAATTATATTTTGTACCATTATGCTACATGCAAACTAATATTATGACTTTTGAATATAGAATAAAAGTAGATGGAAGTCATTTTTTTTCTTGTCCTTTTCCACTTTTCTCATTTCTTAAAAAATGGGAGTGGAGAATTGGGCATCAATTTTATTAATTCTACAGAAAACCCTGTTTTGCCCAAGAGCACAGGCCTTTCGAAACGAACACTTTTATTCCAGAAAATTAAAATATTTTCATGTAATCAGTAAATTCTGATATGAAACTTCACCATGGCTATATTAAATGATAAGAATAACTGCTATTTTGAAATTCTGAACATCTTATAATTAGAGCCGCCGTTAAGAAACTTCAGAGTTAAGGCACATTAGAATGTATTCCGCAACATGGAGACAGGCCTGACAAAGAAACATTATTCTTAGATTTACAATTAATTACCCTTATGTCTATACCTTGCATTCAATTTGCATATCTTAAAAGTGCTGTAAATTTTGTAGCACTCCCTTGTTATTTAAGATCATTCGCCTTGGTTAAAAGTTTCTGCAGTGATAACTTTCACTTGATTATGTAGTTGGGAGGTCAATAAATCTGACTTTACTTTGCTCTGCAATGTTATAATTTTTCTTTGTGTGTGTATCTGTGTGTATGCATGCATGTGTGTGTGTGTGTGTGTGTGTGTATTTTCCATTATTTTCCCCCTTGTTCCTTCTGCGCTCTCATTTATAATCCCCTGAAGAAGTAGTAGATAGTGGAGTCTGGCTACAAGACAAAGTAAGGGGTCAGATATTCCTGATGCTATCTTTTTTCCTGGAATGCATTGGTACGGGAGAAATCTGACATATTCTATGCATCTTTCTGGTGTCACTTTCATGAAACTGTGATAACTTAATGCCTGGCTTTCAAGAATGAATGGTTCAGGCCGTGAATTTGGACCATGCTTGCTTTTCCCCAAGACCTTTGATTCATCCTTCTTTTATTCACACACTGCTTGCATTTTGGAAAGAAACTTTGTTTTCTAATTTGACATATGTGTGAATAAAGATGACCTTGATGCAATATTTGATTTAAAATTTTCGCGGCTGGAAACATAGGTGTTTTCAGGTTAAGACTTTTATCGTACAATCGTTCGACTTCATTCACAGAATTTTAAGTGGGATTCAAACATTGTTTTGTTTATTTAACATTCTCCTGCAGTTTTCCTCTAGTGCTTCTATCTTTTCTCACATATCAATAATAATAATAATGATAATGATAATGATAATAATAATAATAATAATAATAATAATAATAATAATAATAATAATAATAATAATAATAATAATAATAATAATAATAATAATAATAATAATAATAATAATAATAATAATAAAATTGAACACAAGCTGAACTAGACAGTTTGGTCTGAAAAACTGATGATTTGTACGCTATGCAATATATCCCTATAGTGATATCGATAGATTATTCTTGCCTTGAGGAAATTGTCAAAGAAGAAAAACCTGCATTTGGCTGATTATGTAAAAGGTGACCAAGAACTAGCATTGATGCAAGTTAAAAATTGGCGCTTACTGAATGTACAGGAAGCAAGTCTTGAATATTAAAATAAGGCAATAAAAATACAGAGAGAATGCTGGCAAGGAAAAGTATGACGTGATCAATTTCTACAAAAGATCGAGGGGGAAGTAGATAAAGATAAAACCTGGCACTGACTTACCACTGGAACGTGAAGAGAGAGAGAGAAAAGAAACTCAATATCATTGGGCCATTTTGCCACGTACATTTGTGGCATGTCTGCCATGAACCTATCCCAACTATGCACAATAATATCAGAAGAGCATTTTTTAAACATGCATTCTCATGTTGCTCTCAGGATCTCATTTAAAAAACAAAAATGGGTGGAATTCTGGGGAGCAGGGGAGGAGGCTGAGCGAAAGGTAGAAGACATGAATTTATATTACCAGTCAGAAATGAACAGCCTTGAGAGTTCTGTTGGGTGCTGATTCTGCCAAGGGGCATTTATTGGTTACCTCTGCCAAAGATGAACAGTGCTAAAGCAAGTAGCAGTGTGAAATCTCCCACATGTTTTCTTTCTGAAACCCTCTGATCTCTGTCCCACACTGTCAGCTGAGCAAGGGACTGATAATGCTAACCAGATATTGGTTTGATCACTTGGCAATGAAGATTCTCAGTCATCCCGACAGAGTTGTCTAGAAGTTGTGCCATGGCAACTGGACTTCTTTTCTTTTTCCTGTTGGTTCAAAACGTTCCACTGCTTATCCAAGTAGCTTCTTCAGTGAAACGTTTCAAGCAACAGGAAAAGTTGCCATGACTCAACTTCCAGATACTTGGAGAGTTTTGAACTTAGGCCAAAAACTCAAGTGCTCTCCACCCCTGTCTCTAACACTCTTTCCCTTTAATAGTGTTGCCTTAGATGCAATGCATTCTCTGTGAACCTGCGCAAAATATTCAGATCAGATACATATTCAATCTTACTCTAAATATACATTCCACGTGTATTTGCACTGCATTGCTTTATTCTCATACTTTTGAGGAGGTGGGTGGGTGGGTGGTGGGGTGGTAAGAAGAATCATAAATAAGATGCAACTGTACTTTATGATTTAATTCAAGATTAACACAATATCTTGGAAGGGAAGGGCAATGAAATAGTTCTCTGGCATGGTAAAATGGTAAATATATTCCCCTTTCTCTCTTTTGAAGGATTTAAAGGACAAATACACATATAAACTGAAGCGAACCCCGTGTTAATGAGATAATACATTATTTACTGGGGGGGGGAGAGAAGAGAGAGATGAGTGTACTGATTTCAATTAGCACACTGGGAGAAATTTGGAGCTGCTGATTTCTACTGCAGTCATTTATTGAATCTGCAACAGAAGATGCACTTAAAAGAATTAAACTAGAACAATATACTGTATATCAAGGAAACTGCAGTTTACAAACTCTTATTTTCTTTGGAGTTCTGCTATCTAATCACATACATTTAAAAAAACTGTTTTTCTTTCTTTCTAAAAACGAATCTTATATCTGGGCAAGCATGGTGGAGAAGAAAGCGGTGTCTTAATTCTATTTCCTGGAATCATTAATTAGTAATCTGAAATTATTACCATTGTCATTTTCTTCTAATACCTTTTAAAATACCTGCCTGGGAGGAATTGCCGAATGGGTAGCCGTTTTGCACAGAAGTAGAATTTGATTGATACCACGGGATGTCATCATGGCCATTTGCAGAACTGCTTCATGATATTTTCAGGACTATGTTGACTTTTTTTTTTCAATGGAAGATTCCATTCTAGCTTTATTTTCTTTCTCTTTCATGATTCAGAACTAACTATGAAATATCTTAAGAATGAATTTATTCTTACATTGGCATTCCTATAAGGCCATTTCTATCATGAAATGAGGTGGCTGCTTTGAGTGGTGGATCAAGAGGGCAGTAAATTGGTAGCCAACTCCTTACTTGCATCCAAAACTGCCAGAGCAGCTGTAGAGAGTACAAATAACCCTCGACTTACAACTGTTCATTCAGCAACCATTCAAAGCTACAATGGAATTTAAAAATGTGACTTATGACCAAGTGTCATATGCCAAGGCTTGATGAATGCAGGTTGCATGATCTATGATTGGTGCTGCAAGACATATTTCAACCTCTACTCCTCAATCGCCTTAGGCTATTTTACATCCTGGGTGTAAAACAGAAAACTTTTGTCTTCATCCCGTGGTACATACAGTATCGGGTTTTGGCATGCTACATGACTCTTTTAATGAATCAATGTTAAACAAACCATGGCTTAACACAATGTATGAAGCCATTTGTTGGTGGCCAAGATGATTGATGGGTAGAGCTTTGAACATTTATTGCCCCACCAATCATTAACAATGCATTAACATTTGACTGCTAAGCTCCCAGAATGATATGTCCTAATGATTGATTGATTGATTGATCAAATGTATAGGCTGTCTCAGTTGCAAGCACAATTCTAGGAAGCTTGATAATGATAAATAATTAACATTAAAATAACAAGTTTATTTCCTTCCTTCCTTCCTTCCATTATTGGAATTTCCTGAGTATGCAGACATGTATTTTTATTCTTTGGGATAAACTAAAACTTGAGAGCATAATTTATTGCCTATAGGTTCCAAGAGGTTGCCCTAAGAGTTTTAATGTATGCATGGTTCCCATAACTTCATTGATAATGTTGGGAATGAGTTAAAAAAAAGAGAAAAGCCCAAATATATTGTGTGGCAATGTCTAAACACTGCCATACTGTCCATACTGTTTACAGACATGCAATAAAAGAAAAACAGTGGAAAGTATATTATCCTTCTTGTTACAAGGCCGCGTGCTTTAGACAAGAGAGATGGAGAATGAATAAATGGAGATAATGCATCTATCTCTATCTACTGAATTTATAAGAATCAAAGTAGCCACTGAAGTCTAGATACAGGTCTACAGGTCTAGATAAAACATTGCTTAATCTTAGATATTTCTAAAGCCACTAAAATGCTGACAAAGTCAATACACAAGAGGGCCACATTCAAATAACTTTATATCTCAGGTAAAAAAGATTTTTAAGAAGGATGCCTCCATTACAGTCAACTCATTTTGATCACTCATTTGATAGCACATGGAGGAAGTTATCAAGATGAATTTTCCACATGTGTTGCCTGAATCTTCTAGCGTTATGCTCTGTTGCTGTTCCTGCTAGAGTGAGAAACGTCAGGATAGCACTAATAAATGAATGAATTGCACATTATGGGATTGAACCTTTGACTGTATGATAGGGACTTGGGAAGGGGAAATCAGTACTGAAAGCAACGTTTTTTTTGTGCTATTTCTTCATCTTTGTTTCCATTTCTTGAGGATTGGAAAAGAGGAAAGACATTAATAAAAATCCATAATGATCAGGCGTGTTTCTGGAAACTATGTTGTTGCTGACAGAGCAAGCACCTTAAGATTTCCATACTTAATCAGACAAGGTAGTTTTTTTTTTTTAAAGAAAGGAAACATTCTGTATTAAATACTGCAAATTAAACAGGCTGAAGAATTAGCAAAATACTCTGAGGAAGCATGGTGATGTTTTCCTACAGATGTCTGGAGAAATTTCAAAAATGTGGGTCAATCGCTGGAGAATACAACTATTCTGGTTTATAGACCATTGTCTACAGCTTGGTAAGTTGGACATACCCAGGCAATTTTGACTTATTCCACCAACCATGGTGAAGACAGCTATAGCTTTAACATGATATGGTAATCAGGCACTGCATCTTTCTTGCCATCATATAACATTATAGAAATAAATATATATTATATTCACTTCATAAATAAAAAGTCACCTTCAGGTTGAGTTCTCCTGGTGACTTACACGGACAATTCATGAAGTGTTCTTGGCATGGTATAGCAGGAATAATTTGCCATTGTTTTCTTCTGCTTTTTTTTTAAAAAAAATACTTCCCACTTCAGTCTACAATTCTACAGGTCCCTCATCCAAATACAAAGCAGATCTGATTTGACTTCACTTTGTAGATCAGCTGAGATCTGTTTGGTGCTGCTATTTGGCTGGGCAGGCCTCAAGTTCAGAAGTAAACTAGAACTGTAAGAGGAAAAACGAAGAATAGAAACAGCCCACTGGCTGCTGCCTATTAAGTTACTGAATGGTTGTTTTTCGTAATGTGGGAAGAAAAAGAACTTTGAAAGTCAAGGAAGTAGTACTCATGTTGACCTTTCTGCAAGGATGCCCCACATTTGCTAGTTGTCAGCACATGTTTGTCTGGACTCATCTGTCAATGCCATCCGTCATTCCTATTCCGTTCCCATCAGTCCCATTATCGAGGATCAGGAGAGAGCAGAGGATGTAGCATGAAGGATCATTAAACCTCGGATTTCAGGTCCTGCAGGTAGGCCAGGTGGCCTGTTGTTATTTATAATAAAGAAACAACACAGCAGAACAGCCTTGACAGTGGCCCACGAGGCTTACCAAAAGGACCGGGCTGAGGCATGTCACTGCTGAAGGACAGCTAAAAGTGGACTTCCTGCTTCTTCACACACCATAAGCAGAAGGATTTATTGAACATCTGCTCGGCACATGGCTGGGAAGATTGATTAATTTAATTGCTAACACTTTGCTTAAGTAACAGTGGAATACTTAATGTCAGCCTTGAAGGATATTATAATGGGGTTGTTTTATACACCTTGTTTTCAGAATGGTACAGTAATCGTTCATGTCTGTACGAGTTCTAATTGGGGCTGCAGAAAGAGTTAAAATTGTACTGGATTCCCACAATATGCATTGATTTATGGTTGAATTTAAAGGTGGTTTGTTGACTTAAGTGAAGCAGAACCCACAGTGCTGGAAAGCCCAGGTTTTTTTGTGGGACACCAGATGATCATAAAATATCACGTGAACCTCAGAATTGTCACTAACGTAGCAAAAGGGCTAACCTTTGGTAGCATGGTTATTCCTCCACCTGAGAAAAAATAAGGGTGGAATGTGAGCAGTGTCCACTTAGAGGCAAATTTCCCTTTGATCACCCTTAATTATCACTACTCTCACCAAAAAAAAAACAACAACCCTGAAATGAAAACAGTTAGCTATTTTATAACTGAATGGAAAACCGACCCTAAAAGTAAAGTGCTTTTTTGATTATTTTGGAGTCTTTTGATTGTTTTTGAAGTCTTAGGGGTGGTAAGGATGGGGTGTTTTTCATAAAGAGAATGCATGGAATTTATATAATCACCCACAAAAATTCAGCCCAACATTTTTAATGAAATACTCATATAAGCAGATGGTCTCCTGCAATCTCTAGTCTTTAAGAAGTTGCCACACATAATTATAATGGCTGGATTTACAGCTTGTAACCCCAGAGCGGGAACTACACTGTAGCTTAGTAGGCTATGTAAAACCTGATAAGATTTGGGATCAAGGGTCAATTCTTTATCTAATTTACAAGGAATCTTCAACTGGTATCTATGGACATGTCAAATCTTTGATAACCTTCTGTTAGCTCCATATTTAAGCAGCAGCATCTTATCCGCTCCTGTATTGGTCAGCAGCAAGAGTGATGTTGAATAAACAGATAGCAGTTTCTCTTAATGTCCTTATTTAAGTTACCTGCCCCTTGCGTCTGAAACTCAAATATTTCAAACAAGTAAATTTGAGATTCTGGGATGTTGCATTTGCTCATCACTTCCAAATGCTCATTTAGACCCTAAATAACTGAGTTAACCCACTGTTCTGAGTGGAAGCTCAATGTATTGGCAGAAGGGGAGATTCATATTATCAAGTCAGATTCTTTCTTTTACCTTCCAGTTGGCCAGCATCTCCTGATACCAGCTGCTAATCATGGGTTGCTTCATCCCAAGGGAGAGGAGACAAATCTCACTCTCACCAAACATCAGCAGAAGGTTCAATAGGATCAGACCAGGCAGGTCCATATGGTAGCATTCCAGTGAAGATGGAAGAGAAAAGGCCTTCTTGCTTATGAGAAGGCTTCCCCTTTCAGTTGGTTTTCATGCCAGCTAAGAAACTGGTGATTTATCCACCATAAAGGTCCCAGGTAACATCTTGGCATGCATTTGGTTTATCTTGGTTATTCGATTGTACTGCTTGGATCACAAATGGCTGTAGAAGACTGGTTGCAATCACCATCACTGTCAGACACAATTTTGATATCTGTTATAAGTACGCTAACCTTTGACCTATTTCTTTTATTTTTCCTCCTTTTTGTCTTTAGCATGTCTGTTTTGGCTTCAGTTTGAAAATGTTAACGAGCTAACTAAGTGCTTTGATACTACTGACTGTCCACTACTGCCTAGAAAAAGCAGTGAACATGTCAACAAATACCCACATCGCATCATGAGTATCACAGTTCATAGAGTGAGGCGGGGTGGGGTTGGATATTTATTTGTTTGTTTATATTCCTCCCCTCCATTCCCAAATCCCAGGCTTCAATTCCTTGCCCACCCTGTTCTTCAATCCTTTTTTTTTTTTTTTTTTACAATGGATCATTTTAAACCTGACATGCACTCAAACATTCCAGTTTAGATAAGGGGTCTTAAAATATTTGTCTTACTTTTTAAAAGTAATTTGCTTCCGTGCTGCTTAAAGACTGCAAACAGTAAACAATACCAATGTACACAGTCATGCATTTTTTTTTTATTGTCAGAGATACTGTATGTAATGTGCTCCTAAGAATGCTTAAATCAGTGTAGGTGGGGTGAGATTCAACTCAGGCTCCCTCACTAATTTACAGCCCTTCAAAAGTAAAAAGCAGTGCCTGGAAATGAAAAGTCTGAAGATTAGGAGAATTCTCGGTTTGGTGGTTCCATGGGTGCGTGTGTGTGTGTGAGAGAGAGAGAAAGAGAGAGAGTATTTGCTGTGTGTGTGTTCAGTTCTAATGCTTGGATCACAAATGGCTGTAGAAGACTTGCTGCAATCGCCATCACTGTCAGACACAATTTTGGTAACTTTGGTATCGGTTATATGTATGCTAACCCAAACACTTTTTCCTTTTGCTTTTCCAGCTCCCCCCCCCCCTTTAGCATGTCTGTTTTGGCTTCAGTCCGTAAAATGTAATGAATTAACTAATTTGCTTTGATACTGTTGACTGTACACAAGTTAGAATTTTACTGACTAGGAAAAGCAGTGGAGGGAAAGGTCCAGGCTCTTTAGAAATGGAAACTTCAATCCAACGTGATGCTAGCAGAGGAGAACCATGGAGTAGCTTCTTGGAAAGATGCCTGTCTGTTCACCAATGCAACCATTCCACCATACATCTTCCTGTGTCGGGTTCAGGTTGTCAAGGCCAAAGCCAGGTGCCTCTCCTGCTTGTATCCTTCTACATCAGTCATACTGTAAGGAGCAGACAATTAATTCTGAAGCAAAATTGAAAGTCAGAGGCAGAGTGTGAAAAGAACAGAATGACAATAATAAAGTACCCCTGCTTCGCATTAATCTCCCTCACTTCAGGCCTGTCAGAGGCAGCCCGGCGGTGACTAATGCCAAGGTTTGCATACAGTGGTCACAGACATGAGTTGCCTGCTCCCTGTGCAGCATCTGTGCGGATCCGCTTTGTTGGGTTTTTGACTCCTGTGGAATCGCTGGGAAAACAGAGCTGCTGGTCATAGGCAGGAGGGCCAGCTTCTGAGCATCCATGGATCTCCTGATTGATGTTCCTGGGCCCCTTAGAAAGGAAGAGCAATTAAAAGCAATAGAACCCCAGACACAGGCAGAAACTAAATGCTCAGCTTCTGCAAGAGAAGTCAACAGGATGAGCAAAAGCCATTGTGATTGGTCACACTAAGATGAACCAAAACCAGGATTGCCCCTGATAGTTTAAGGCATTGATCTGGCAGGAAGCAGAAACATTGCTTTCCATGAGCATTGTTGGTCATCTTTTACCTCCTTCTTCAAACAGGAAATCAGGGATGTAGTTCCTTCCGATGAACTTGTGCTCCTATTTACTGTTTTCTGTATGGTACTGAATAGAAGAGAATATCTGTAGCTCAGGGATGAAGTGGGGGGATCCTTGATGCTGTCTTGGGTTTGGTTGTTTGCTTGCAGACGTTTCATGACCCAACTAGGTAACATCATCAGTGCACGTCAGTTCGGTGTTTGCTACCTGTTTTATATATAGTAGCTTGTCAACAAACTCAGAGAGAACCAAGAACTCCATCTTCTGTATAGTGTTGATCAAAATTTATGGGAAGAGTAAACCAGCTTTCAAAACCAACTTTTCCAACTTCTATTATAATTCTTACATCTTACATCACCTGAGCGTGCAATTCATGGATTTCTAGAGAGGAAGGCAGAAAGGCATAAGGACAAATACTGCCAAATAAAATAAATCGATGTGCCTTAGGGTGATTCTGGATTGCCAGAAGTTTCAAAGCAAAGCGTAATGTTGGTTTAAGTTGTAACCAAAAAAGAGTGGAAAGATAACCAGGGTTCCTCTGTGAAAATGATAAAATAATAATAATAATAACAACAACAACAACAACAACAACAACAACAATAAAGTTGGAAGGGACCTTGGAGGTCATCTAGTCCAACCCCCTGCTCAGGCAGGAAACCCTATATCATTTCGGACAAATGGCTGTCCAGTCTCTTCTTAAAAACTTCCAGTGTTGGAGCATTCACCGCTTCTGGAGGCAGGTTGTTCCACTGGTTAATTGTTCTCACTGTCAGGAAGTTTCTCCTTAGTTCTAGGTTGCTTCTCTCAAAACACGATGAACTCTAAACAAGTTCCTTTCTTTTCCTATTCCTATCAGTGCTTCGAGGCTATCTCTCCGTTGTTTAGATTGCAAAAGTCACCCTCCAACTCATTCCTGCCTGTGAAACCCCATGCAGACTAATAGGTTTGTGTCTGTGTGTGCGTCTGACATTTTTATTTCTGTACAAGAGGAGGGGGGGGGAGAAAGATTCCTAAATGTAGCTCAGCCATAATTGCAAGGGTACGGTGTCCTCCCTCCCCCATTTTGTTTATGGGGTAGATGCAGATTACGGAGGAGAGAGACAGCTTTTTCAGAGCCCTGTGTCTACTGAGTTCTATTATACCCATGGGAGAGCTTGGATGGTTTCATCTTGTATTAAGCTAGTAAGGAAACATGCATTAGCAACTGTATTACACCAGGATATAAGCCTATTTAGTATTTTATAGTCCTACTACTCTCCGGGGAAGGAAGCTTGGCTTAGGCGCATGTTGATCTCTTATTGTCAAATCTTTCTCCAAAAGAAGAGAACTGTTTTGTCTCTGAAATGGCAGATTCGGTTTTTTTTCTCCTATGTTTTGTGCATCATAAGAAAAGCCTCCTTGGACTTGAATGGCTAACGACAGAAAGATATCCATGTCTTCAAACCAACCACATGGAAGGGATTGGCCTTCCCTTCTTCTGTGATGTTTTGTCAACTTTCCAATCCGTCCTAAACCCTGGATATTTTCTGTGTTATCCTATGGAAGGGCTAACCAGTGCTGGCCTTGTTTTAAGTTTCTGAGATCAGTCAGCATTACTTAGCTGAACGTACGAACACCAAAGCTATAAGTACGCTTTAAAAGTGCAGATTACATCATACATGCCATACATTCTGGTTTGATCTACATGTAGATGGCGTTTTCATGTCAAACTAAGGCATGGTTTACAGAACACACTGTTTTACTGGGAGGAGGAGGAGGAGGAGGAGGAGGAGGAGGTGGAGGAGGAGAAAACTGTGGGTCTTTGATGCTCTCTGAACTTGATTATTTTCTTGGAGACATTTTATGACCCAACTAGGTAACATCATCACTTTCCTAGCACTGGCACTAGCACTGATGATGTTACCTAGTTTGGGTAATGAAACATTTGCAAGAAAACAATCAAGCTCAGAGAACACCAAGTCCTCCTCATTTAAACTCTGAGCTACAAATATTCTCCTTTATTTCCTGGAAGTGTCTATGTTTGGTCATTTTCAAGTGAGCTTGTTTTATATTTGTTTTTCTGGATCCTCTGATATTTTGCTTCATTTCCTCATTTTGCAGGGTATTTTTTGTTAAGCTCATCAAATATTGCTGAAACATAGTCTTTTTCATAATCCATATGCAGCTTGGCTGACACAGCATCCCCATCATTTTTTTTTAAAAAAAAAGCCTGCTTGGTTTTGGATTTTTCCAAGAATTTGTTGCTGGGTCTTTGCTTTCCCTGCCCTCTCCTGTAATCTGAATAAAACAGGTGCCTAAAGATTTAGTAGTTCAAGTATTTTATGAGAAGTGTTAAGAGTTAGGGAGCTGTCAATGGAATTATTATTGTTGAAAAGTTTTGAATAAATCATAGGTACTTAAACAGTGCATCCTCAGCTGACCTAGATGTGATAGATTTAATTATGTCAGCCTTGAGTACTTTTAAGTACTTTGTGTTTTTCTCGTTCAGATGTTATGCTTGGGGAAAGTTAAAGGGAAATTTTTATTTCGCTCCATCTGGGATATATGCTATGACAGGGGCATCTTTCATTCCTTATTCCAAAAATGGGAATTGGTGATATTCCAAAGGTTGCTGAACTACAATTCCTAGTCTCTCACACCATTGGAACGGCCGAGAGTTGCTAAACGTAACATCTGGTAAGACACAGAGTGCCCATCCCTGCCCTATTCCAATATAAATCAATCTTCTGTCTGAAATCTTAGATGTCTTTTAGGGAGCACACCCCGCTGAAGATTGCCAACCTTTGAGTGAATAGGGATAGGATGGCCACTCTAAGAGTTTTCACTGATTACAGAGATGGAAATTAAACCTTCACTGCATATTTAATCTGAGTAATTCATGCTTTGATAACCTCCCAGATATTTGCAATGCATTATGTATAGGCTGCCTTTGGAGGTTGCTGAGAAACATAAGCTAGCATAAAATATGACCCACCAGAATTTATAGGAGACGACCAGGCTGAGTCTAAGGGTGGGGGGTGTCAAATGCACCATCAGTTTGGAATCTCTATGCCCATATAAGAGACCCAACTCCAGCCCTGCTTGAAGTCTGTTGACTCTTATCTGGCTCCAATTCGCCTTGACCATTAGTAGTTCAGATTCTTGTGGACAGATAGCATAACATAAACTTGCAGTGCATTGGAACTCTATCCTGGTTCCTGACTTCTTGCAGCTGGTGCAATTTTAACTAGCAGGACTTGCAACTCTGAAATAATTTCATTGACTATATAGAAAGCAAATCAAAGTGCTGATCTTTTATGCCCATAAACGTCTTGCAACATGCACATCTGGAAAAATAATCCAGCAGCTCTTCCTTCAAAGATTTTATGAGAATGTCTTTCTCCCGGGCTTCTTTTACTATTGGTAGATGATATATCAGTTAAGGGAAAGGAATTTCTCAGCAATGATCCCCCATTGGTGGGATGTCCTCCCTATGTTGCAGTTTCTTGACATTGGAGTAAAGCTTTTCAACTATTTAGGATGTTCTTAAAAAAGATTTTCCTATAGTACCAGAATCAGATGAAATAAAGTTAGCTTTATGTAGCAGAAAATGGAAAATTTGATCTAGAATGTGATGGCAAGACCCCTTAACCCTCCTCCTAAGTTCTCCAGCTATTCCTTCTCATCGGATTACATGTGTGTTAGCATAGTGAAAAACACTGAAAGAGTGCTTTTCCACTATTAAGCCTAAAGGAAGCAAAAATTCAAAGCAAACTGTCCTTCTTTCTTCCAAAAAGTGGAGTGAGAGAGCCATGTTGCTTCATCTCAACTGATTAAAATGGATTTTGCTCATACTATTCGAAACAAAGCTGTTGGTTTGTTGGATCAGTATAGTCTTCACGGTCTGCAGGGAGGTGGACTAAGTGAAGTATCAAGGGACAGCACACCTTCTTTATCCATCCAGGTGTGGTAGTTGTTCAATTGGTAAGTCATGCCTGACTATTCACAACCTCATGGATCATCGCACGTCAGGCCCTGGTCCTCCACTTTTTCCTGGAAATTCTCCATGAATTTGCCCAAATTCATGTTCATTGCATCAATGACACTATCTGACTACCTCATCCTCTGCCATCCCCTTCTCCTTTTGCCGTCCATCTTTCCCAACATCACGGTCTTTCCAATGAGTCCTCTCTTCTCATTTGGTGGCCAAAGTATTTGAGATCAGATAGATAGATAGATAGATAGATAGATAGATAGATAGATAGATAGATAGATAGATAGATAGATAGATAGATAGATAGATAGATATTAGATCTCTCCATCTCTCTATCTCTGTCTATCTCTCTCTCTCTCTCCCTCCGCCCCTCTCTCTTTCTATCTATCTACTGTATCTATCTACTTATCATCTATCTATCATCAATCTTTTCCAATGAGTCCTCTCTTCTCATTTGGTGGCCAAAGTATTTGAACTTCAAGATGTGATAGACTGAGTGTTACTTCCAGGCATGTTTCTTTCCAGTTTCTCTATATTTTTCTTTGAAGAATGGTTACCTAAAAACAAAGAAGAGCCATGTTTAACCAACATCTGTAAATCTTCTCAAGTTGCTGAGAGTTGGATAGCATATACATTTAATAAAGAACGATTGTTATTGTTAGCTGCACAAGTGGTTTTTCTTCAGATGCTCCTACCTTCAATTATCAGATGACTGGCTATCAAGAAAATGTCTCAGTGTTGGTGACTTTATTTGGGGGATTCTTAATATCCCAGAATATAAAATACAGGTTGTCCTCAACTTACGACCACAACTGAGCTCAAAATTTCCGTTAAGTGAGAAATTTGTTAAGTGAGCTTTGCCCAGTGGTGGGATTCAGCCGGTTCGCACCACTTCGGCAGAATTGGTAGCTAATTTTTTTGTTGCCAAGGCCCAGAATGGATTTCCAGAAACGGCATCCACACAGAGAACCGGTTCTTCACATATTTGAATCCCACCACTGGATTTGCCCCATTTTACGACTTTTTTTGCCTCAGTTGTTAAGTGAATCACTGCAGTTAATAAGTTAGTAACCTGGTTGTTAAGCGAATCTGGCTTCCCCATTGACTTTGCTCGTCAGATACTTGCAAAAGGGGATCACATATCTTGGGAGCACAGCAACGGTCATAAATACGAATCAGTTGCCAAGCATCTGAATTTTGATCTCGTGATCATGGGGCTGCTGCAAAGGTCCTAACTCTGAAAAATGGTCACATGTTACTTTTTTCAGTGCCGTTGTAACTTTGAACAGTCACTAAACGAACTGTTTTTAAGTCGAGGACTACCTGTAATTGGCTGATATTTTTTTCAACAAGCAGTAGCCTCTTATCTCAAATTTACGCTGTTTAGGCTACTTCCTTTTCATGCTTATCTGTACAGTTTTATGAGCCACTTTAGAAACCTTGATTTGAAAGTAGTCTAGAAACTGAATTGATACATACTTCTGAAGTCTTTTTTTTTTTGCCCAACAGATGTTCATTGTTGGTGAGTAAAATTCCAAGCTTGAATGTTTATCGGTGGGTTAATATGCTGGCATTTTTCTCAAGTTTTCAAACAGCAGCACCTTCTTCTTGCTAAATGCTTTGCGTGAAAGATTTACTTAGGGATAAAAGTCGGAGAATATTGTTCTTGGGTAGCAGAGGTACAGTACGGTGCACAATTGCACGAGTCGCGAAGAGGATGTTTTCCTGTTAAAACTTGCTCTCTAGTTGTGTAATAAAATATTGCAGGCTTTCTTTCTCTTGGCGAGAGGAGGATATTATTTTTTGCGTAGGGTGTGAATTGGAAGTTTGATCGACAGAATAAGCTGCAATCCAATGCTACACTATAGATTTTCAAGCAGATTGATGTAACAAATTGTTAGCAAATAGCAGTTTGCAATTTGATGCTAATTAGACATAAGGCAAATATGTGCCATGACAAATTAGCAGCAAACCATACTGGAGAGGATTAGCAAGCGCTGGCAATAAGGCTGCCTGGTTTCCTTGTCTTAACTGAAATGGTTGGAGCCAGGTTTCATTCTCAAGGATGAATCTATCTATCTATCTATCTATCTATCTATCTATCTATCTATCTATCTATCTATCTATCTATCTATCTATCTATCTATCTATCTATCTATCTATCTATCTATCTATCTATCTATCTATCTATCTATCTATCTATCATCTATCTATCTATCTATCTATCTATCTATCTATCTATCTATCTATCTATCTATCTATCTATCTATCTATCTATCTATCTATCTATCTATCTATCTATCTATCTATCTATCTATCTATGATTATCTATCTATGATTATCTATGATTATCTATCATTGTCTATCTATCTATCTATGATATCTATGATTATCTATCTATCTGTCTATCTATCATCTCTCTCTATCCTCTCTCTCTCTCTCTTTCTCTCTTGTTAAATTCAATCACATCTCTTTCTTCTCCATATTATCAGTTTATTGCATCAGCATATAGTAAACTCCCTAATGTTCGAGAGAAACATGTAATGAAATAATAAAGAAAAAGACCCCTGACTTTTGTTCTACCATGTGAGATAATGGCCAGACTTTTCCCCCTCCAGTGTTTTGAAACCCATTCAACAGGACTTATGTAGTTTCTTGCATCAGGCTAAGTATTTATTTGGACTTGGACCAGCGCTAAAATATCTGTCTGATGGGGGAGACAGGCAATACCTTCAGTGCTACTTTCCAGCATTTACCCTTTTCCAGCTGTTAAACTTCTTCACAGCAAAAGGCTTTTCTCTTTGACAGATTGCTATCTTTCTGGCTTCATTCTTTGATGAATTTGCCAATGTGCTTGGTTTAAAAACATTTGAATGTGAAAAGAAAAAAAGAGGAAAGGAAAGGAGAAAGGAAAGGAAAGAAGAAGGAAAAAGTGTATAAAGTACATGCAAATATCCAAACAGATGTTACCGGGGCTGTTAAAGCAGAAACAGTCTGGAATTGTCAAATTAATACAAATGTGTGAAACGGATGTAAAATGAAAAGACATGATCAGGTGACTTATCTGCTGAATCAACAATGCAGTCAAAAAACATTTATAAGTGGTAGTAAGGAACACTTTTTTTTGTATCATCATCATCATCATCATCATCATCATTCATCATCATCATCATCAATCATCTAAGGGCCAAGGTTGTGATTTAATGACATCACCAGACGGGGGGAAATGCCTGATTTTGAGCCATCTCTCTCTCTTTTAAGATCATTTGGAGTTGGCTTGCTTTGTTTCTCCTTTAATGTTTAAAATATTTATACCAGGCTTCAAAGTGGCTTGAAATTCATCAGAGCTAAGCCATTTTGAAAAATAGAAGTCTGTTTTTTTTTTAAATGACTCCATATCTTCCTGTGAAATACATACATACAATTAGATATAGGGCGAATTTTGGGGACGTTTCATTGAGACATTGACATTCATATATTTCACTGAAATATAGATGTATTTATTCACACTGTCTCTCCCTCCCTGTATTTGTCATTATTGAGTGTGGATTAATGAGAAAAGAAATGAGTTTCAACAAGTGTAGCATCAGGCTGCAGCATAACAAAATTGACCAAAGTGAAGGGGGTCCGAATACTTTCTGAATGCACTGTATATATTTATATGTATAAAGACAGTATACAAATGTATACATATTTGTAGGGTATTTATATACTTTTTCTCCAGTAGATCATTTTATCATGCCCATTTATGCCTAAAAGCTTCCCTTAATTCTTGCATTTTTTTTTACAAAGCTCTTATTATATTTTAATTTGATTTCTGCCCTTAATTTCTTTACATTGTTGACATATAATTCCTTGTCTATCCTTGCTGTTTTCTGTAACTGTATTTTTTGGGAGAAAATTCATGCCTTCATGCCTTTAGCTTTTGCTTTTTGCTTTTTGCTTTTCTTTGGCTCTTTTCAGCGAATAAGCAGGCAGCCTTTTCACTTTCTTTTGCTTTCTTGCATCTCAGGATATTTTTGTTTGCTTCATCTTTCATGTTGGCACAAATTTCAGCCCAGAGTTCGCATTTATCAATTTATTAAACTGAATCCATTAAACCTGTTCTTTACCTGCATTGCATAATCGCATGAAATATTGCTGAGGTCATATCTTTTTGGCCCGAAGATTTTTTGTTTTGCTCCATTTGGAATTTGCAAGGAGTTTGTGAAAGAAGCTGCAGTCAGCACCAGATCTTATTTTTACTGACTTGAATACAGCTTCTCCATCTTTACTCAAAGATTTTTCACCTTGGCTTGGAGGTAGTTTTCCCATGATTCAAGAAACCATTATGCTTCCCGCCGCAGGATTCCATTTTCCTATGCAGTTAGTCCTCGATTTACAACAGTTCATTTAATGGCCGTTCGAAGTTACAACATCACTGAAAAAAGGGACTTGGGACTGTTTTTCTCACTTAAAACTGTTGCAGGATCCCCATGATCAAAATTCAGACGCTTGGCAACTGACTCATATTTATGATAGTTGCAGCGTCCCAAGATCACGTGACTCCCTTTTTCGACCTTCTGGCAAGCAAAGTCAATGGGGAAGCCAGATTCACTTAACAACCGTGTTATTAATTTAACAAATGCAGTGATTCACTTAACAATGGTGGCAAGAAAGTTCGTAAAATGGGGCAAAACTTACTTAACAAATGTCTCACCTTAGCAACAGAAAGTTTGGGCTCAATTGTGGCCGTAAGTCAAAGACTACCTGTAATTAAGACAAAGCCTTGCACGTTACCATAGACATCTTCAAATTTTGCCCAGATTTTGCATCTGCGATTAGAACATAGGACTGGATCCCTGCAATCTTTATTGGATTGCCTTGCACTCCAAAAGAGATCATGATATTATTTCTGAGGTGGTCTATGAGCACTGACTTTGACAGGCTTCTGTTAATAATAATAATAATGGCTTCTCCGTTTCTTCTCTGGTTTTTCTTGTCCATTGTAGCATCCATCTGATGCTTCTCTGATGTGAAGTGATCCATTCCCGTCCATTTTAGTTGGCTGATTCCCAGAATGTCCGTGTTTTGTCTTGACATTTCCGCTCTGACTATATCACATTTTCCTTGGTTTATGGTTCTGACTTTGCAAGAACCAATGGTCTGCATATCTTTGCAACGAAAAAAACGTTCTTTTTGCCTCTGCACACAATGAGGGCAAATTCATAAAACAAAAGTTTGAGTCTCTGCTTCTCTTGGCCAGAGAATAGTTAATTTATAGCTAAGTATTTTAGAGTTCTTTGGAGCACGGGGAAGGCATGAAGTATAATGAGACTTTACGAACAGTGGAAAATCATTGTATAAATAATCAGCGGGTATTTCATATGTTTATATTATACACTTTAAAATATTTACCTATTTGTCAAAGGGCATTTATTCATTTCAGGAGGGGTTCCTTGAAGCCAGTGCAGACTCCCGATGACTGCCTGGACAGGTCCTTACAGCTTTCTTGGCAAAATCTTTGGAAGTGAAGTGGTTTTCCATTGCCTCCTGTGTAGAGCTGAAAGAGTCTGGCTGGCCCAAGGTCATCCAGCTGACTTTGTGCCTAAGGCGGAATTAGAACTCTCAGTCTCCTGATTTCTAGTCCAGCAGGGATGAAATCATAGGGCATATGCCAAGGTCAGCAACTCTAAAGGAATGAAAGCTACACCATTGATCCAGATTTCTCTGAAGTCTTCCTTGTTGATGTTGGCTTGCCCCATGCTTTCTCTGAACGTGACACAAACATGGAGAAGAGTTGACAGCTTCCAATCTTTTTTTCCCTCCATCATGGGTGGAGAAGGGTATGGAGTTCAAAGGAAGATTAAAGTAATGAAAATAGATAAGGGATTTCCAGAAGAGAATCTGTTTCATTATCACAGAATAGAGTTGGAAGGGACCTTGAAGGTATTCTAGTCCAACCCTCTGCTCAAACAGGAGACCCTATACCATGGGTCGGCCAGCCGAAACATCCAACAAGCCGCACGGACCCGTTTCCCTAAAAAAAAAAACCCCTGGGAGCCGCACCCGCCCACGCATGCGCGCCCGCCCACGCATGCGCGCCCACCCGCGCCCGCATGTGCGCACACCCGCGCATGCCCGTTCGTGCATGCGCGTCATTCGAGCATGCACCCGCGCACCCGTTCGCGCATGCGCACCCGTTCGCGCATGCGCACCCGTTCGCGCATGCGCACGCACACCCCGCGCATGCGCACGCACACCCCGCGCATGCGCACCCGCCCGTGCACCCGCCCGCGCACGTGCGCATGCGCTCCCCAAAATGGCGGAGGAGGCTCCGGAGCCGCAGGTGATGCCTCAAAGAGCCGCATGCGGCTCCGGAGCCGCGGGTTGCCGACCCGTGCCCTATACCATTCCAGACAAGTGGCTGTCTAGTCTCTTTTTAAAAAATCTCCAGTGATGAAGCACCCACAACTTCTGAAAGTTTATTGAAATCTCAAGCCAATAAATTACCTGGTCTTTAATATAAGTTTGGAAAGATAATTAGGTCATGGGACAGTTGAAAAATAATAACTAAATGTTACCAGTAAGTAAGTAAGAATGTAAGTAAGAAGAAAGTAAGAACCAAGTTTTAAGTGGAGATGTAACAGTCTTTCCATGATTTCTATTCCTACCTTAAAACAGCATCTCTTTGCAAAATTCTGGAGAGATTCATTGGTGGTATATATATATTTTTTCTGAATGCAATCTCAGACTAGACTGATATTTTTCTTAGTCTCTAAATTTTTAAGGTTGTCAAGAATGGGCATGTAATCATCAATTTTTTATTATTTTCTTCTGCCTATCCAGAATTCATCAATGAATAAAAACAAAAGATAGACTGGAGGTGGGATTAGCTTTTTTTTAATAAAGAAAATAAGGTCTTTTTTTTTAACTTTCTATAATTTATAGTTAGTTTCTTCCCCCCCCCCATTTTAAGCTGCTTGAGCTAGCAAATTTTCTTTGACAAGTCCACCTATTTGTTATTACTAAGCATCCTTCTCTAGGACATCCAGAATGTCACATGTATTGTTTTAAATAACATCATAAAATTAATTTTTAACCAGGCAAGTAATCCACAAACAATACAGCAAACAAAACATAATTAACAGTTTTCTGCCATTCATCAGGGCTATTTTATTTACTACTATCATCTGCCAAAAGGAAAAAGAAAGATGTTTTGACACATGCTAGTAATGAATTAAAGCATTAGTTAGTTAAAAAGAATAGGTGATATATGGACCTGAATATTTTATGGACTTCAGACTGAATTTTCAATGGGATTGAAGCTGATTAATAACTTAAAAAACCTCCTACTTTAGAATTTGTTAAGGATGGTTCCGTGGTTGAAAGATTAGATTCAAATAAATGGACTAGGCAGGGGAGGATTTTTTCAATTCATTTGAAAATATGATTTAGTTTCTCTCTCCAAATTGCATGCACCAACTGGAATGCAATTGTCTGTTGACATTTCCATTGCAATAAGTTTCGTAGACTGCGTGAAAAATACACACAAAAATGCTTGAAATGAAAGAAGTAACCTTCTTCCCTGGGGACATTTTTGCTCCTTATAGTAATGATTATTGAAGAGGTCAGTATGAAAAGATTGCTCCAAAGCCTTACAGTTTAGAGGCCCTTTGGCCAGTGTTGGGGACAAGCGTGGTCAGGCCTTGATCCTGGAGCCCTGGCTGATGCCATTCAAAGCTAACAAATTGCTTTGTTGATACAAATCAGCTCCATTTTAGCAGTATGGATATTGTGACTCCCCAAACTTGAATCTCTTCATTGAAATCAGTTTAAGTCGCCTTGCACAGACCTGTTAGCTGGCTCACTTTTCTTTGAGCCAGCTGACGAATAGAATAATCTACAGTGTTTCATTTTCTGACCGTACAAAGTTACAACGGCACTGTGAAAAAAAGTGACTTATGACCACTTTTCACACCTACGACTGTTGTAGCATCTCCATGGCCCTGTGATCAAAATTGGCAACTGGCATGTATTGATGGTGGTTGCAGGGTCCCGAGGTCACGTGATCCCCTTCTGTGACCGTCTCTCAAGCAATATCAATGGGGAAGTGAGATTGACTTTACATCCATGTTACCAACTTAACAACTGCAGTGATTCACTTGGCAACTGTGGCAAGAAAGATCGTAAAATGGAACAAAACTCACATAACAACTGGGGGTCAGTTGTGGTCATACGTCGAGGTCTACCTGTATCCTACAGTGGAAGTTTGATTCAGAAGAAAAGTTTCTGTCAGTGACTCTTATTTGGTAACTGTTCTCTCTCTCTCTCTCTCTCTCTCTCTCTCCCTCCCTCCCTCTCTCTCTCTCCCTCTTCCTCTCTCTCCCTCTTCCTCTCTCTCCCTCTCTCTCTCCCTCTCTCTCTCTCTCACACACACACACTCCCTCTCTCCCTCCCCCCTCCCTTCCCCCCCTCTCTCTCTTCCCATCTGAAGTCCTTTACTACTCAATAGCAAGCTAGGAGAACTATCTCTTAACTGAGATCACTTGCATTGCTTACCTAATCAAATGCCAATGAGTAAATTACCCTTTGGTACTAAACAATTAGGTGTGTGTGTGTGTGTGGGGGGGTGTCTTTTTCTCCCCTGTAAATTCAGCTTGTGCAATAAAAGGTTATCTTCTCCAGTAAAGGAACAGATAATCTGCTTTTTTTCAAACTATGTCTTGGTAAACAAGACCTCAGAAGTAAAAGGGGAAGAAATAGCTGACTGGTGTAGTCACTGCCTCAATTAAAAACCATAGTAGAACTGTTTACCAGACTCACATTGTGGACTGATAGTGCAAAGTTATGGTGATGTTTACTTGAACTCTCCTCTTTTCTCCTGTTCTCAAGGATATCTGTAGTGCAGCCTTCCACTGCAGTTAGTGTCTTTAGTCTGAAGACAAGCAACAGCAACCACACTAATGGAGGGAGAAAACAACTAGATTATAGCGTGCAAGATTATTCGTTTGCTTGTTTGTTAAATTTATTTGCTGCCCATCAAAATAACTCTGGGCAGTTTATCTACATTCATACATCAATATAATGATCTTGCTTTTTGAAATAAGTAGCTTACACAAAGGGAATAAGAAAAGGAAAGAAAACTGAAACTAACTTATACCAACACCACTCATTACCTTTTTCATACCTTTCTATTCTTGCGAACCATCCTTGTTTCTTCCATATCCATATATTGCTTTTTTTCTTTGAACTCCTCACCTCTTTTTCAGAATCTTGATCCAATTATGATTTTTTTGGTCCTCCCCTTCTTTGGATTTATATATTTGTTTTGCTATTTGATACCTGCACTGCAAATTACCTGCACTGCAGAATTTGGAAGAGTGAGTGACAAGCACCAGGGAAATCAGAAGATCCAGGGAGTACAAATGTATATAAGGGTTTATTGCAAGCTTAAGCTCTCTACAAGAATCTGAACTACTAAAGCTCCAAGCAAATTGGCGGTAGATAAGAGCCAATGGAATTCAAGATGGGCTGGACTTTGATCTCTTGTGGCCACAAAGGGATGCGAGACTCATGACATGTTTGACTCCTCCCTCGGGCTCAGCCTGGTCATCTCCTACCGTGAGATTTTTTAATTTCAAACACAATGTTGGTTTGTGCATATTTGCAAAAGCAAATGCAAAAATTAGATAACAGGCCTTGGATCTAAACCAACCCCATCCCAGCTCTTTATTAATAAGGACATTGCATTTTAAGGCCCAGAATTAATACAGGAAAGAATAAATATTCTTTGAAGGTCATTTTATTTAAATGTAGAGATTATTTTACCTCTTGCATAATGCAAAATCTCAAATTCCAAAGTCCACCATGCCTTGCTACCATTAAGAAACCTTCTTCCTGATATTTTTTTCCACTCTCCAAAGCTAATTTTCATATGGTGGTTTCATCCCTATTAGAAAAAGCCACTGAAAGAGCTTACCAGCCAGAAATGCTTAATGATTGGGGTGTTACACAACTGAAGCATTACTAGTGGAAATAGCTCACTTACTGATTTGTTGCCAGGTACAAAGCCAATTAGCGGCTCTGGTTATTATTTACATTTCATGCTATATATCACTAAAATTGTGTTGTTGATTTATCATTTATAGTCTTGTATTGTCAGCATAATTTATTCAGATCATGCTGGGATACCTGGAAAATTAAGTAATAAAGAGAATGGCATGGAATACGTCTGTATCCAGAGATATTTACTTGAGTTTTAATGAGAATGTGGGTTAAAGTAAACCATAGATCACTTAGCTATTAAATTGTTTGGAAGCAAACCCATTAAAAGTTTACTCCTTATACTTTCTATAGGCAATTGCTTTCCTATCGCTTCCTAGTTATTTTCTCCCACCTCTTATAAATATGTTGCAGTTCATATTTTCTGAAGAAATAAATAAACATATCTGAGGTTTGGAAGCCTGACACTGAATCAGATTTCTCCAACAATATAATGAACAGATGCAATACTGGATTTTGAAGTATTGAAATATCTCCTTTTCTCCAGCAATATATCCAGCTTCTGTTTCTTGTTGCGTTTAAGAAAAGCGAATTGCAAAAAAGATTTGCTCTCAGAAACCCTGAATACTCACTCAACGCAAAACATCCTGTGTTCCAGGGTGAGTTACTCCTAAACTTGGTAGCAGTCTCTCTTTTATAACCAAAGGTCTGGAGCAGGATTAATAATTTGTTCTCACTGAATCATGCATGTTTGACAACAGGAAAACTATATGGTACCTGTGTGTGTGTGTAACATCACAGAATATCTGCTACACATTCAATGCTTTTATTTCTGAGGAGATGCACTAGTTTTTTAAAGGATTTATACACAAACATTCCTGTGATCGGGCATGGGTCCTAGCTAGGTGTGTGAAGGGATCCATTTCCTGACTATATGCGTGATTGTTGGTCATCTTGGTAGCTACGTATTATAATTTTTGTCTCTGTCCTGTATTTGTTTTATTTTCCTCATTTCCTGTCACCCACTGTCATTGTTGAGAAAGGCAGCTCTGTAAATTGTTTAAATAAATAAATAAATCCTCAACATTTCAGAAACTAGTGCTTCCATCAAGATACTGATTCTCATCAGTATCAGTAAACTATTATAGATTAGGATTATATCCCTCTTTCTACCAGTATTGGTGCTCAGGATGGCTGCTTCCCCTCTGTTAATAGATCCTGGGAAACTGGGGACATCGTTCTTCATATAAAAAGCCCCAGACATTTTACTAGCCCTATCTATTATCTCTCTTCTGTCCCCCCCTTTTGCAAAATAAGAGAAAATTATAATAAATGGGATTTGACTGTACTGAGAGTAACAGAACATCAGAGTTGGAAGGACCAGTCCAAACCCCTACCGTTTACTATTTCAAACAATTGCTTGTCCAGACTCTTCTTAAAAACCTCCAGTGATGGAGCACCCACAACTTCTGAAGGCAAGCCGTTCCACTGGTGAATTGTTCTCACTGTTAGGAAATTTCTCTTTAGTTCTAGGTTGGTTCTCTCCTTGACTAGTTTCCATCCTCTGCTTCTTGTCCTGCCTTCAGGTCCTTTGACGAATAGGTTGACCCCCTCCTCTTTGACCCCCTTATATATTGGAACATTGCTATCATGTCACCTCTAGTCCTTCTTTTCATTAGACTAGACAGAAGAAAAAAAGACCCCCTTTGATTTGTTTTTCCAGAACAAAAGTCCATGTGATGAGGAATGTGGAAGCCTTTCAGGTACAGAAGACTGAAATCTGCACCCAATAATCCAGCCTTTAAATCAGGAACGGGTAGAATGTCTGGAACCAGAATGAATCAGAAACCAGGGAGAAATATGGCTTTTATTCCATGTGTGAGAAGCAAAATATCATATAACTTGCTCTTGGCCATGTCATTTGAGATGCATCAGATCTTTTCTCACTTGAATGATAAATGTCAAATCAGTATAAATAAGCCTCCCATCACATATTGTCTTTCACTGGAACCATAGCTGAAATAAAAAGTCTGGGGGGAAAACATTAAAGCTGTTGTAAAGAAGACAGCGCAGGTACTAAGAGAAACATTTGCAACACTTGCAGATGGTTTGGGGAGAAAGTAGCATGATTAATGCCACCACCCTAAGTGCAGCTTATTCAGATGTCTTGCAGTGTTCAGAAGGGCTTCTTCTGGGCTAAAAATGAATGACCAACGTTTGCACTTTTGAATTTCTTATTTGATATTGTTTGTTGCAAGTTTGACTTGACATGGGACAAGAGAATCTGGTTGATGATGGCCATTAATTAAGACATGATTTTCACAGTTTCAAACTGGTTTCAGAATCAGTTGTAAGGTGGAGGTCCTGGTCAACTGAAAATATGATTTTGTCTGGAACTCAAGAAGGGAATGTGATTCTATTGGTGGCTCTTGACCTTCCTTTTGATGTCATTGACCATTGAATCATCCTGGATGGCTTGAGAAATCAGGAAATAAGAGGCATTGCTTTAATTTACTATTTTTCAGGGTAGATTTTTTTTTTTAAAACCAGCTATTACTTACAGTAGTGGCCAAAATTGTGGAAACCTTTTGGGAAAAGTGTATAGTAGAAACGCCACCTTTGGTTAAGTTTCCACCAATTTTTCTTCTAATTTCTTTATAACTGTAGCCTTGTTCACTTAATAATACTATTTTACATTGCTTTCTAAGCCAGTCAACTCTTTGCACCATTACTTTAATTTTATTACGTTTTACAAGCTCACTAAATGAAAGAAAAAAAAACCCCAACCAACTTGATAGCGATCACATAACACACTGACAAATGTCCTCCTCTCAGCTTCAATACATGACATCAATAATTGAATCCTACTGTGATCTGATTGGCTCATTGCCAAAACAAGATGACACCTGATTGGCTCTCTAAACACTCATGCTCATTGGCTACAATCAGATGAAGGAAAGCTACCTGATATCAACCTAAGCAAGTTGTGCTTCCTTTTTCTGGTTATTTGGCTATAACGTTTCATAGAATACAGTACAGTACAGTACCTTTAGGACAGGTAACATTATACCTGTTCTGAAACCCCTGCAATTGTGTCCCAATTTGTTTTTGGGTTACCTAAAAATTATGCTTGTTACTATCCTTAAAGCCCTACCTAGCCTGAATTCAGAATATGTCTTCATAACTTGAGTTGAGAAGGTATCTCCATCCCTTCCACCCTTTTGTCTCATTCTCTTTCTACTCATTATGAGATTCTGACCTGGTTACCTGCAGATATCCTGGGTTTATCATGAAGTTTTCACCCTTGCTGTTTTGCCCAGTTACCCAGTGTAACTTGCTTGTAGTCAGACAAACAGGTGATTACTAAACTGCTGGAACCATGGTAACTTTATACATTTTGTAACAATGTGACCACTGGAGCATTAAACATTGGAATCATATTATAATGTTCCTGAAGGTTCAGCAGACTGGAGGACTGAGGGGAAGTTTGCAATGCAGCAGCTGGGAAAATTTCCAAATTTTGTCTGTGTTCCGAAGCTTGCAGGTTATCTGGCTGTGCAGTAAAATTCCTCTTTTAAAATGAATTTTCAATTGAAACACCTTTTCCATGGCAACTTTCAGTTTCTTTGGGACTCATCAGTGGACGCTGATAAATCACTGTAAAGAAATAATCACAATGTAACTCTAAGTTGAACCTGTTAAGGTTATTTTTATACTCTTTAAAAATGCGTGAACACACACATGCAGAGTCGTAAACTTTCTATCAAAAGATATTGATACCATCAGACCTGAAGTTCAGGATTACTTTTCAAAGTGCGTGTTTTTCTCTCTCTGTGTGGGTGTGTTTGCTTTTTAAAAATACACACACTGGCAGCAGAAACAGTTGGGAAAAAGCTATGTGAATCAACTGATGAAAAAGGATATTATATAGCAAATTATATATTCATGTGATCTCTAAGATTTGGGAATTTAAAACAAAAGCTCCCTTATTAATGCTTTGTGAATAGGATGAGATCGCCCTGAAGTTCTACACTAATAGAGCAATTCCGATGGATTTTAAAAGACTTCCTTGTTTTGTATCCATTCGTTATGTTTACCTAAGAATATAAAACTGGCTGTTAGTTTTTGTAGTTTTGTGTCTTCCAGGAACCCCTTTGGAAAGATATATCTTCTGTCTTTTAGTGAAATGATATCTTTCAAATACATTGCTTTTCTGAACCATGGATTAATAAAATGATGCTTTTTGCATCTGGGTGGTCAAGTATGGATAAGAGCTACTGTTGAAATCTTCCCTCAAAGAAGCCATTTATCAAAGTTTTATCTGATTTCAGAGGCACTGAATTTATCAGTCAGAGTTAATAAATGAAATGTCATTGGGATCAAGCAGAAATTATACCTTACTCAAGCATGTTTTAGTCAAGAAGCAATTGTAAAAAGCTTTTAGGGATATGTATATGTCATTGCCCTGGAAATTATTATGTATCACAAATGCTAACATATTTTTTTCTGCTTTTATTTTGTTTCTTTTTTATTTGGAAGCAAGAAAAGGGAAAATTAAATTAACCTTCCTGTAAATCAACCTAATGTTAAGCTGAAGGAGTTTAGATTATAGCAAATGGTTAAATTGTTTATTTTGTGGTTACTTTTTCCCAAGGAGAAAAGTCTAAAACTGCATCTGTCTTTAAAAAAAAATTGCAGCCACGGAAGATGATGTAAAAAATACAAATCCACCTCAAAAACATCCACCTTGTTAACTTGTGATGTAATATTGTGTGTAGATCTAGAAAATGAACTATTTTGGTTGAGTATATTGGGATAACATATAACAATAACAACAACAACAACAACAACAACAACAACAACAACAACAACAACAACAACAACAACAACAACAACAACAATAATAATAATAATAATAATAATAATAATAATAATAATAATAATAATAATAATAATAGTAATTCAACCCTGCTCAGGTTCTCTACTTGGGGTTGCAATGTTCTGTTCTAAATTACCTACCCTTGAGGATTCTGACTTTTCAACAGCTTCTCTTGATGAGATATGCTTTCTTGAAATGTCTTTGCTACTAGTTCTAGTCATCTAGAACAGAGGTTCTCAACCTGTGGTCTGTGGACCACTGGGGTGGTGGTGCAATTCATTACATGGGGTCTGCGAAGGCTTGAAGAAATGTTATGATTTAAATCTTCAGTTAAGTCTTGTGGGGTCCATGACCATGGTCTTTGGCTACAAAAGGTATTTAAAGGGGGTCCATGGTGAAGAAAATGTTGAGAACCACTATCTAGAACAATACAGAAAACTTCTGTTCTATGTTCTGTGAAAACGCCTATCATAGTTCCCTTCTCTTCAGCCTAAACCTAAGCAACCTTTATAATCTTTCAAGGTTCACGAGCTTCACCATTTGCCCCAGCATATAGGGTGTTGACATAGATACGTTTAGATTTCTTGCATATTTTGCTAATTGGCATGATTTGTTAACTCATCATTTGTTGAATAATTCAATAAACAATGGCTTTCAAACCCTAATGGATAGGATCCCACCCCCCCTACACTAATAAAGAGGGCTTGGAACCCAATCATGGTTTCTTCTTGACCTTCTGAAGAAGATTCATTTAAACCATAACTCCAAATAACTATAGAATGAACTGGGCAGCAGTTCTTCAAAGTCTAATTATCTGTTTGGTCAGAATCTCTTGAATGGAACATAGGCCGCTCACAAACAACACTAGCATGATAGTCAATTGATAGCTCTTGGAAGAAATACGGGAAATATCTAGTAATAAATGTTTATTCTCACATTTTCAGACCCACAAAAATTATTGTGAATGTGTACTAGTGTCAGGTCTCAGCTGAGAATAAACCTGGGGTTAAATAAATAATAACATTTTGCATGTTTTTCTCCTGATAGGCTGGTTTGTTGAGTCCTTTGCCTTGTCTGAGACCAATCTCTGAGAAGAGAGAAGAAGGAAAGAGAAAGATTGAATATACTGGAACATTAAGTGATTACAAGGTAAATCTTATTATCTGAAGAAATGACTTCTGCAGTTATTTCTTTTATTGCTGCGCAGAATGCAAAGGCATTACTCAGTGTAATAAATTCTACTGTATCTTTCAGTCAATGTACATTGTTATAAATATCTCAGTTATGTCACATTACCACCTTTGTAAAGCCAATGTTAGGCCTTTGATGACTCGTGGCTGATAAATGCAAAAACTCATTTAGTCTGGGAGAGATTGAGTGCTAACACTGTTTAGATTTCTTAATATACTTGTATTAGCATGAATAAGTAATGAGAAACTCAGGCTATTTTGAATATTTGATTGTATCTTTGTAATGGATTTGTGTCTCTCTCTTTGTGCTAATGTCATTGTAACTTTGTTGGTGTCATAACTCCAAGCCCTTGCAATCGATCTTTATCAGTCTATCTTAAATCCATTGTGCTTCTATAATCCAAATTACAATGCTATGATGTTTTTCTTTGAAGACAATGCCACATATTCTACTTAGGTTTCAAATAGGTACTAATTCAACTTATCCAAGGATATTCATTGAATCAAGTCTATTGGTTTGCTGATTTGTCTTGTATAGTATTCCAGGAATTCATAGAAAAATTTCTCTGATCCAGCCTAATGTACGGTATGTCAGAATACAAATCAACACATCAAGAATTTGAGTCTCGTTTCCTATACCTAGATGCTCTGTTTGCCATTTCCTCTCTGCTATTAGGGAAGTAGTTTCAATGGTATGAAACTACTTCCTATGAGGCTATGAGGCTTCTATTCCTCCAAGTTAACTAGTACCTAGTGACATGATCCTAGAGTATGTTAATATAGGATTCTCCTTACATTGTTAAGGAGCAATGGTCAGTCTCATCTGTTAAAGTTAGCACACAATATTGACTGCACCATCCTCTTTTGGCAATGAGGCACTGTAAGCCCCAATAACTAGGGCAGTCTGAGTGACATGAACGCTCAGAATTTGTAGCTATTATTTGCTTTTCAACACCTTTTATTAAGGAGGTTGTCTTACTTTACACACTGGGTAAGGCCTACCTCCCTACCTATATATTTCACTGCAAAATTTTTCTGTTGTAAATTAATTTATATCATCAATATATTTGTGTGAATTTCCATTAGTTAATAGCATCATTAAGACAGTGTTTTGCATATTTTTGATGGGCAGGTAATGGGACCTGGGGACATGTACAGGATCAACTTCCTTCCTTCCTTCCTTCCTTCCTTCCTTCCTTCCTTCCTTCCTTCCTTCCTCCCTCCCTCCCTCCCTCCCTCCCTCCCTCATAAGAAAAGTGGCAAGTTGGAGCTAGTATTTTTCATGGTATAGTTAGTTTTGCTCAAAAGTGACTTCCAGTAACTACTTGTTGCTTGTCCCGCTCTAGACACGTACCTCAAATCTATAGAAAGCACAACTCAACTCTGAACTGATAAAATTAAGAGCTACTCACCTGCATTTAATCTTCAGATCTAGACACTTTTCCTTTAGTTGGATAATTTTTGTTCTATGGAGTTTACAAGGACAATTTGTTACAATAATGGCTTTGAAAACCATCCAAATAAAACTGACTATTTGAGGGGGGGACTGGGGAGGGAAAAGAAATATGTTATAGAAATTATAAACGACATTGGGTAGCTGTTGGACCTTAGCCTGATGAAGGCTGGTTTCCCACAAGTTGTTCTGTCATCTCAGGTCATTTGATTGGCAGTGCATAGTTCTCACTCTCCACCATCTGGCAGGAGACCAATAAGAATTAATCACATTGAGATGAAATAATGATGTTTCTGGCACCTGTCTAGCAGGCGGGCATCCATTTCATCTCCAAGTCATATCACATTTTGAAAATGAACTGAAATGTATTGCCTTGTACCCAGCCACCACCTTGCACATCTATGGGCTTGGAGGATGGGTAGGCATGGAGGAAACGTATTTTCCATTAAAAAAAAAAACCTGCATCTTGATGACTGCAGATGGTGTGGTCCAGGCATATTCAAATCGTCTTTCTTTTTAGCAGATTATTTTTTTTGTCGTTATAGGTATTTCTCCTCTACTGATAAATCTAAGGTGCAGATCGATTCCACCAGGATAGTTATGGCAAAAATACACAAAAGTCATGCCATGTGGTAGAAATGAATCATGTGCTAAAATGCTTTCCATCAAGCAATCCAATAAATCTCCTTAAGAAAAGAACACGGAGGTAGATGCATCTTTGGGCTTTTATAAAAGATTGTAAAGATGACATTTCCCATCTTTAAAAAAGTATTCCATAAGCATGGTACCCCCAACAAATTATGCATCCTTTCTACCCATGGCAAACAAAGGCCTTGCTGATGATCTCCCTGGCTGCATGAACAGATCACATTGAATCATTATGTGGTTTAGGGTATTGGTATGACCCTACAGTAGCTTTGTAAGTCATGATTTATGACTGACTATAGCTTTCCAACCTAGAATTCCCAGCCAATATATCTAAATATCTGGAATTTGGAATTCTAGGAATCGCAGTCCACTGTATCTGAAGGGCATCAGGTTGAAGAAGGTTGGGTTAAAGTGGGAAATAAACCTAGATAATTGTGGCTTTTTCAGCAAAGTTCAACTAATCTACCCTTACACTGTTTGCGAAAACAAAGCTAATAGTTGGACATATACTAGACCAGTATATGTCTTTGTAGTTTTACAATATCTCTCTGTATATTTATTGACAACATGGAGAAGATCATGGTGCTTTTCTTTTGGAGGAAAAATGGTGAGGCTAAAAAAAATTCTAGTTGGGACAATGTTAGCCTGGTAACAGATTCAGCTAACATTAAAAAAAAACAAGAAAAAAAAACACCCCCCAATGTTCTTAACATTATAATCCTCTAATCTGATGCAATGCACTGAGTTTTCTGTATAGAAAAAGAAATCTTTTTAAGCTGCTTTGTGTGTCTGAAACTCTTCTAGTTCAGGATAATCATTTTTATGTTTTTGCTGTTCTCAGCACAGAGCTAAGATATTTTTGGTGCTATATTTATCTTGCAAATGAAGGAACCGTCTGGATCTCTGTAGTTTTCTGCTTCTAAACAATAATTTCACCTGATAACAATGCGCATGTTAAGGTAGATCTTTAATTTTATTTATTTTCTTCATAACCAAAAACTTTACCTCAAAACAGTAACTAATGAAAATAGAAATAGCACCGTGCTTTCCTGTTATTTTTTTAAATGGATGAAGTTTCTAATTCCTCTCTTTGTGGGACATTGTTCTATTCAGGCACTGACCATTGAACATTTTTAATGGCTGCCTATTAATGAGCATCAGTTTGCTATAAAATGGAATTTTTTTTCTTCCATTGATATTGCAAATCTTCTCATTGCTATTCACACGGAAACATGTGGAATATGAAATGCTTTCCCCCCATTGAATTACATATCTGGTCTCTAAGTTTGACTTAGAATTCAAGAGATTTACTTGCCTTTGTGGAGTCTTCAGGCAAAGGAACCATATCACATAAGACCTAGAACTAAAAAAGACCCATTTTAGGAAAAGAGATCATGGTTGCACAAAGCTTATTGCTTACTGAAGCAGTGCAGTATGACATCACGTGCACATTGTGTTCTGGTAAAGTGCAGTGGCTCACGTGGTTAGGATGCTGGGTTGACGATCAGCAAGTCCACGTTTTAGACCTGAGTGCTGCTGTGTGGTGGGTTGAGCTGGTGTCATTCGCTCCAGCTCCAGCTGACCCAGCAGTTCGAAAGTGTGTAATCACAAATAGATAGATAGGTACCATTTTGGTGGGCACATTAATGAGGGCATGAAAGGAGCCCCCAACCGGGCGTCCCTGGGGATCAGTGATGTCACTGGTTAATTCTTTTAACCTAGAAGCACCTTAGGTGCTTCCAACACAAACGTGAGCAATTGTGTTCTGGTCTTGAGAGTCTCTTTCTATTGTTTTGTGGACATTCTCTGTCCATTTCCACTGACTGATCTGCTAAATTACTTTCTCTTACAAATGATCTGGAGAAATTTTCTAAAATTCTGCTACTTTTTAAAAGACTCTACCTCCTGGTTTACTAAGTCTCATGACCAAAGTTTTGGTCTCCCCACCATCTAAAATGCTATCTTGTCCATCTCTTTTAAAAGCTCATGACAACACCACACCTTTTTTCTTTCTTTCAAGCTGAGGGCTATATTTCACTTTTTAATAATGTATTGGGGTGGTGTTCGAAAACTAGGTAGGGTAGGAATAAAGAAGTAGGTGGAACTCAAAGACAAAACAAGAACAACTACACAATGGGATTTGATTTAAAATTTAATGTAAATCAATGGTAAACAAATGCAAGACATATACTTGTGTTTAATCATTTTTCCCATCTGTCACATTACAAATTGTAATTTATTAGCCAGCTTTATAGGTCCACATGTAAGTTTTTCTGAAGTCTTATGCAACTTCAGATAGGGAACCCTGTTCTATGCAAGATTAATGAATATGAATACTTACAGGTCTGCCATCATCTATTTGAGTCTTTTGTCTTGTTTATGACCAAATTAGTTAGATGTGTACAACTCAAATAAAGAGGGTAGCTTCTTTGCATTAAACAAAATTTGCAGGCTGATCAAAATTGCCAGTGATGTTTGTTTGCATGGCATTCTGCTTGTGCATTATTTCAAACTTTGGTTTAGAGGTCACAACAAGGGATGGGTTTAGCCAAATAAATACACTATCTATTATTAAATGATTATTCGATTCTCATTTAAATCTAAAAGCCAGATGGCAATTTTTCATTCTTTGTTGCTACTGGCAACCATCAAACCCAGATTGAGATATTTTCCATTTCCCCCCATGCGTGCTGGAATTTTACAGAAACCATACTTTTGAAAAAGAAAGGGGATAACCTATAGAAGATAACAAAGCAAGCAATATCTATCTGTAGATAATATTATGTATTCTTTTTAAATCTAGAACAATAATGAACGCCCATGTCAGTTAATAACTACATAACCAATAATATGTTGGTTTCAGATAATTAGTCCTAAGGAGACAAAAAGATATGATAATCACACGGACCGTTTCAACTTAATGGGTTTTTTTTTTAGAGAGGAATCAAGCAGGGAAGATCACATGGCTGCCCTCCAGAGCTGTGATAGGACTAGGGGAAAATATCCCTATGGTTGAACAAGTTCTTCAAATGTTCTGAAACTCTTTTGTGTCTTCAAATCTGAACAGCCCTGATTTGTAGACTGTCCACAGAGATTTGTGGCTAAGAATCAAATGATGATGCAATGATGCTGATTATGCTGGTGCTTTGTGAATAGTGGAAGGGCCTTCTAGGGTTGTTCAAAAGTACGAATGGAATCTCCAAGATAAATCCTATATATCTTTATCCTATAACATTCCTTCTCTGTGTGTCTGTGTGTCTGTGTGTGTGTCTGCCTGCCTCTGTCTGTCTGTCTGTCTGTCTGTCTGTCTGTCTGTCTGTCTGTCTGTCTGTCTGTCTGTCTGTCTGTCTGTCTATCTATCTATCTATCTATCTATCTATCTATCTATCTATCTATCTATCTATCTATCTATCTATCTATCTACCTACCTACCTACCTACCTACCTACCTACCTACCTACCTACCTATCACATCTTAACAAGAATAAGTAGGCAAGACTTAGGAAGTTTCTTGACTACAAATTCTTCTCACCCTTCCCACCATATTGGAACTGAATATCCGAACTGGATTCATGTGATGGTGATAATGGTGATGAAGACAAGAAATTTGTCCAAGCCATTCAGATAGTCTATAAACATGAAACATTTTCTTTTAAGAATTATTTTGATAATAATTATTTCATATTGTTAGTTCTGCTAATTCTCTATTGTAATACCAATACTTAGTAGTGGTTGCAATTAAGTAGATCTATATGGATATTCTCAAATTACTAAGGGAGTGTGTGAAGATCAACACTTGCTACTGTTTATACAATACAGCTTTAGATATTTCCATCTTACTTTTTAATATAGCTGAATCCATATTCATTGGTTATCTTACCAGGAGGTAGGCATGTCGTAATTATTACTCAACAATTATTACTTTTCTTTATTTCTTCAGCTGTTTGAACCGTCAAATGTGTATTTATGGTTGCCAATGTAAATGTTTTGCACAATCTTTTAAATGCAGATAATTCAAATCCAGAAACATCTGAGTGCAAGAATAAATTGTATAATTTAGGAAACTAGATTGTCATTTAAGACAATGAAAGAAAGAATGAGTTGGTAAATTGCAATTAAAAAGTAAGATGACTTGATCCTATTTAGTTAAGTGATCTCTAAAAAACATATTAGATCTGCTTTGCAAAAATTCCTTAACTGGATTACATGGGGGCTAAGCATGTTGTGTGAACTCTCTAAAGTGCATAAAAGGCCTAATTAATTAATAAGGGGGGGGCAGGGGGAGGGTTAGTGGATGTAGCTGAAAACAGAACAAGGTTTATTTAAGGCTGTACTAATTTTCTGATTCAACTACTGTACTCCCAGATATAGAAATAGAGCAGGCAGAGCTGGGGGCAGAGTTAAACAAGTAATCAGCCTAGAGTTGTTACATTCCCACAATGGTCTAAGTCCAACCCCTTTTGAATTCCATTTACTCTCCTCAGTCAAAGATAATTGGATCTTTTTAGGAACTCCCAACTCTGTCTTCTTCAGGCAGTTACCCATACTTATGCATAGTTTTCATTTTTTTGTTGCTAAATTTGAATTAAGTATGCTTCCCCCTCCCCCTATTCTCTGAAGCCTCATTGGCTGCTCCCACTTTCTGCAAGTGTGAAAAGTCAAGGAGGCTGCCAACTACTGAAAAAATATATTATTGAATAAGGGCAAGGCAACCACTCTACAGGAGAAATTTGCCAAAGTTTTGTTCTGCTTTAAGAAAAAACATCATTTCATACAACCGAAAAAGAATGGATGACAAAAAAGTAGGAGAATATTTCTGCATAGCACAAACCGCAACATTTTCATCAGCCAGAAAAATATTTCAAACACCTTATACATGTCTGTGCAACCCACTCTGACCTCCCAGATATTAACTGGGGCCTTTGGCCATGAAAATAATGGTCTTTACCTAACATAAATAAGTCCCAACGTTTCCAATGCACTCCAAAAATTCACAGTAAAAGGCTTCTTCAAGTGTGTTTTTCTGGTGGGTTTGTCTCTGTCTGTCTTAAAGTATGTTTTTCGTTCTCTGTTCATAAGTGCAATCTCTTCATTTGGAAGAGCTTGGTGTTATTAAAAAATATTCTGAAGTTTGTCATAATTCAGAGGCTGTACAGTTTGACAATTTATATGAAACCCACACTTAGCCTATAAATGCCAAAATAGCAGGATTGTGCTTGAGAACGCAGTGTACTTCTAATCAAACATTGCAAAAATGCATTAATCAGTATTTCATAGTTCATTACAATCTGACTAATTTTGAAATTCTTCATGTAAATTGATTATATGTCGACTGCATTCAGATAAATGAGCTTTTGTTTTAAGCAACCTTTACCGAGAAGGCCATATTTCTCATGACTGAAGTCCTAGCACTCTTTGGGTGTCATTTGTGATAGAGTAGCAAGTTATGACTGTTGTGCTTCCTCTTTGTTTGCCACAATTTTTTTTAACCAGCAAAAAACTGTCAAGGGGGGGAAATAATAACAACAATAACAATACGATTTACCTCTTGCAGCGATACCTTTAACACCATCAAATGTCAACATCTGCTTATCCCAGGTTCTTGAGAAGGATTTGATAGGTGGATAAAAATGCCAAATCCAGTCTGAACATCTGGCTGACTATGTGATGAACCACAATAAATCCTTCTCAAGGACCTGGGCTCAAACCACAACATCTGCCTATCACAACTCCTTGGGAAGGATTTAGTTGGTGGATAAAAGTGCCAAATTCAGTCTAAACATCTGGCTGATTATGCAATCAACCATAGTAATGAACAGAACCATTAGTAATAGGTGTCTTGTGCAAACCCCAAACATCTGGAGCACCACTTGAACACCATTGGCATTGACAAAATCGACATCAGTCAATTGCAAAAGGCAGCTTTATTTGGAACAGCTGACATCCTCACCAATACATTTTAACACCGTCAAACAAGAACATCTGCCTATGTCAAGTCCTTGGGAAGGATCTGATAGGTGGATAAAAATGCACATCCAATCTAAACATCTGGCTGACTGTGTGACCGACTCTAATCTATGAAACAATGCAGCAAAGTTCTAGTAATCTTTTATTACTGTTGCTTTATTCTCTCCCACTTTCCCCCCTATGGGCCTGTTTGACATTGTCTTTTTTGCAACCACTGTTGAGTATGCTGTTGGTGGCCACCATCTTGCTTTTCCAATCCCCTTGAGACACAAACTGTTCTTGTGATCAGTGGCAACACTTTCCATCCCTGCGTCTGTTTGTGGCTTTCTGTCATCATATCCGTGAAGGCTTTCACCATTTAACTGTCCCCCTTTGGCAGCATTAATTAGACCGTTTCTATTATGGAGCATTATGATGTCCAAGAATAGCTTTCTCCCCCCCCCCCCAAGGTTTAACCTGTTATAAACATTTATCACACGAATAGTTCATTTAAAAGCTAAAGGGACTATTTCAATGATTCATACTGAACATATGCATTTTTTTTAAAAAAAGAATTGCTTTAGGGAGACAAGCCACCAATCTCTTTACTTCTGACAAATACTTTTGACAACTGTTTGCCTTGCCTCAGCATTCATCTGAGAAGTTGATACTGTCTAAAATTCTGATACATCAACGCTTGCCAATAACTTCTCTGTCAGCACTCCGACTTTCACTTATTTGGCTGTCTATATAAACTTTTAGCACTGTCTGCCTGGTGCCAAGAACATCTATCTAATGATAAATTGCTATGACAGTGAAAAATATGCTTTCTGGGCGATGTGTAAATTATTGATGGGGTGGCAGTGCCAAACTTTGTCGGCATTGCCACCTACTTAGCTCACCAAGGCGCTCTGAGTGATCTTGGAAATTTTTAACTTTATTCCCTGGGTTGTTTGCTTTCAAGCAGAGGTCTGTAAGCTTTCTGTGCTGGGAACGGCAAGCGTTCTCTGAGTTAGGGGAAGCCCACACATCCAAAAAGGATGGGGAAAGAGCAGTATTTAATTGGATTTCAGTGACATCAAGGCAGTATAATTAATATGATTCCTCCAGATTAATGAATGTTTTTCCTTTCTATAATATTAAAAATGACAGTTCAGTAGCAACATTTGGAGGTTCTGGAGGACAAAAAGAAAGCTTAGGAGAACCTCATCCTACCCTGGACATCAGGTCCGGAATATTTGATTTCTTCCCAATTCTTCCCCTTTTCCTGATCTTGCATCAAATTCTTGTATGCCTGATGTATGAAATATCTCATCTCTGAGCCTGATGCTTTGCTGGCTGATGGTCAGAATTTCTATCTATAGTAAGAAAAGCTTTGTAGAAGTGGGAACTAAATTGTCCTCCGAATCTAGATACAAACCATAGAGAGTGACATGGTAGAATGGTACAGGAAGGAAGGAAGGAAGGAAGGAAGGAAGGAAGGAAGGAAGGAACGGAGGAGGGAGGGAGGGAGGGAAGGAGGAAGGAAGGAAGGAAGGACATGATGGGAAAAATATGGCTTAATTAGAAGCAAGGGACACTTTTTGAATCTGGGAGAACTCTCAAAACTGACTAATTTGGCCATCAGAAGGAGGGGAGATTGGAGTCCATGCTCTTCAAGCAGCAAATCAAAATGAGGATCTTTCCAGAATTAGATATTTGTATCAAATCAAATATTTATTAATGGTCATATACCAACATATTAGATATTTGCAACTTCTCATATAAACTAACCAAATCCACACCTCATGGACTAAGGAAAACAGCTAACTGTCCACCGGAGGTGGTCTTGCCTGCAAGTTCTGGATTCAGAAAAGGTGTACCAACATACATATTTGGAGAGAAAATATATTGATAAAGACATGAATTTAGTTGTGCATTTATAGGCAGTTTTTCTTATGTATTAAGTGAAAATAAATGAATAATTGCAGTGAAAGAGCTACATATGGAAAAATCCAAGAGCACATTTTGCTGGATCTGTTCATCTCTACATTAAAGCCTCCTGAGTCTTCTAATACACCCAGGATCACATGTTTAAGGTCTTACCTTGGGTTGATAGTATGGATTATACATGAATACTTTGAATCAAAGAGGATGAATTGAGACATCCTGACATTTCAAACTTACTTTGTCATTGACCGTCAGTATGGTTTGGCCCGAGGTATTGCCCGAAGCAAAATAAAGCTACATTAATATTAGGTAGATTAAATCTCTGAGTAAACATACAGCTGGAAGGCTTTTTCTAACAGTAAGCATGAATATTTTAACAGAGTTATCTCTTTGGCTGAATCTGATTTGAAAAAGGGGGAAAGGAACCAGCTATAGTGCTGAGTGGGCGGTTATATAAATCAGTCAAAATAAAGAAATGCTGTAAATAAGCTGTTATTACATTTTAATTTAATAATGCATCTAGGTTTGTAACTAGGTTTTGGACCTAAATGTTGATCATGTCATCTTGCTGTGGGTGACACCACTGTGGCTTGTACCAATAAAGTAAAATATTTGTAGCTCGGGGTTGAAATGAGGGGTCCTAGATGCTCTCAAAGCTTGGTTGTTTTCTTGCAGACATTTGATTACCTGAACTAGGTAACATCATCGATGCTAGTGCTGATGTTACCTAGTGAGGATGTTACCTAGTTTGGGTAATGAAACATCTGCAAGAAAACAAGCAAGTTCAGAGAGCACCAAGGACCCCTCGTTGTGGTTTTTACCAGATAACTATGCATATTTTGTCCTTTTATTTTTTATTTAGTTTTTATAGTTTTATTTTTTTATTTAGTTTTTATAGTTTTGTTTTTTATTTAGTTTTTAGTTTTATTTTTTATTTATTTTTTATAGTTTTATTTTTTTATTTAGTTTTTATAGTTTTATTTTTTTATTTAGTTTTTATAGTTTTATTTTTTTATTTAGTTTTTAGTTTTATTTTTTATTTATTTTTATAGTTTTATTTTTTTATTTAGTTTTTATAGTTTTATTTTTTTATTTAGTTTTTATAGTTTTATTTTTTTATAATTTTACTTTTGAACAGAAAGAACTGGGCAATGGGATTTTCTTATTGTTTTAGGAACCATCTATTTCTGATATTGGGAGAAGTAATTAGCACCCATTTTCTTTACATACCAAGATTCGCATATGGAGCTAAGCCACAATGCAATTTCTTTGGTTTAGTTGCATGTATTGCAGGAACACAAACAGCATGGTTGGGCCCTTATCATGTTCTGTAAATCCAACCAGTTCTGGATTATTTAACAGTATACTTAAACAAATCATGGGTTAGGGGAACGTGTGACCTTTTTATCATCTAATCCAGTGAATGAACAGCCAAAATTGCCCAATACTCTAATTTAGGCATCATTAAAGGCTTGGGAAAACATTGTTTCATTTGACATGGACTTGAGACTCATGATATCCAAGTCCAATTTGGCATGGAAAACTTAACTGCTTTCTGCTGTGAAAACCAGGAAGGGAGATATCAGCGCATGAAATTAATCTAGAATCAAGCAAGTCGAGAGTTTTCAAATCACATTTGTGCTTGCTCTCTATAAAATCATTTCTTATGCCCATTAACAACTCTAATAAGGTGAATTCATGATCACTGCAACAGCACCTTGATAATGCAGAAGATTTAAACCTTGATAATGATCCCTTCCTGTAACAGAATAACTGGAAAGGCAGCAATAGAATCAGTTGTATTTCTCCCATCGTAAAATACACATGGGCTTTTTATTGCTTGATCTCCTAAATGTATTCTCTGATCCATAAATGTTAAGTTTAGAAAGCCCTGATCAACACCCCAATTAACCAGGTCACATTTTAACATATTTCCATGCTGCTAATTATGCAAAGCTGAATATAATTTGTAAAACTTACCTTGTTTGTTTGTTTGATGGTGGTTTCAGTTTCTGATTAGTTATTAAGAAGGCATTCTTTTTTTAAAAAAAAATAAAAATCCTGTGCTGGTGTTTCCCCTTTAATTTCCACGTCACTATTTTAATTTATTCTTTTTCTTTTTAAACGAGTCATTCTCATTAGATTAATACATTGCCTTCTTAAGTAATTAGTCTCCTTGTTATTTCTTTTAAGCAAGATGTAACTGATATAAATTAAATATAGTATGTTTTAGAAAATGGTATAAGTTGTATGTGTGTGTCTCTCTCTGTGTGTACAGCTTGGATCTACACACACACACACACACACATATATATATTCACAAATGTCTGTGTGGATGCATGCACAGTACAATTATACTCCAACCATCAGAAAATTGTAAAAAAAACATATATTGGCTGCTTCACAGAGACAGAAAGCCATTGGCATTTTAATTTGCTGACTAGGCATCCAATTGAAAATTAGTCTGTAAAATATTTGGTGGGAGGGGCGTTAATTGTACAGTTCAATAATTTCAGCGACATTTTTACTCGAGCATTCTTACATAAGCCGTTAAGCTTTAGCTTAATTTTTTATGCATATTTTATAGTCACAGGGAATGGATAAGGGTATAAAATACAGCCGCACCATTTGCACCCCATACAGGTAGGTCTTTTACTAAGTTTTGAACCAACTTGCTTTCGGATAAAAAAATGTGAACATATACCAGCCCAAATTATGATAAAAGTTGGATGCATGTCAGTTGGCAGAGGAAATAAAATGAGATTGTGAAGTGATTCTTGATTTTTTTATACTCAGGAAAGCATTTCTGAATTGGGGATAACTGTATAGATGCTGACTTAGAAAGAAAACAAGAACACATACACACTCCCGCAACAAATATTCTGATCAAATTAAGGACTCACGTCCCACTGATCTCAGGTTACAAATTGCCACATTTTTAAGGAGTATTTTAAGTTTGGCCATTTAATACAGACCTTTGCTACTATTTTGAACTATTTCAATTTGCCTTGCTTAAACGTCTAAAGACGGTGAGAAAGATTTTAAAACTCCTTTACTTAGCAAGACTTTTTTATAAATTGTGCTGATTGTTTTGCAGATAATTTTATTTATTTATTCGCAGTACTGCTAGAGGATCCATTCCCTGAACAGTTCAAGGAAGGACATAGTACAATTAAAACAGAAGTACAATTAAAAGAAACCTTAAAGTATTATTAAAACAATAAAACATTACAGCTTCAAACACTTAAAATGTAAAAATGGTTAAAATCATTAACAGGCATGGGAAAAAACAAGATATGTCTGCAGATCTCTCCTGAACTGTCCTAAGAAGGAATTTGCTTCAATGCCAATGACTTAGTTCCACTATGTGGCCAGTGGCACAATGAAAATAAAATAAACAATATATGCCAATGCAATCAATGGCATCCCCTGCAGAGGATGTCTCACAGATGAACTAAGTGTGCAAGATGCATTATAACCTGCCCTTAATTGTGCCAGGCTTTGTACATCACTGGAACCAACGCTCTAGCTACGGTATATGTGCACTGCATACTTAAATTGTTCCTATCATCAGAAAAAAGAAAAACAGAAGGCTTCCCTTAAAGACCCTTGATATAGGCATGACCACTTAGGAAATGCTGGCTCAAAACTGCTCTATCTGGTGTGGCATTATCCACAGGGACTCTCAAAGAACAGTTGCAGAAACTGGGTATGGCTGGTCTAGAGGAAAGAAGAACTAGGGGTGACATGATAGCAGTTATTCTGGTATTTGAGGGGCTGCCCCAAAGAAGAGGGGGTCATCTTATTTTCCAAAGCACCAGAAGGCAAGACAAGAAACAATGGAATCAAGGAGAGAAGCAACCTGGAATTAAGGAGAAACTTCCTAACAGTGAGAGCAATTAACCAATGGAACAGCTTGTCATCAGAAGTTGTGGGTGCTTCATCACTGGAGGTTTTTAAGAAGAGACTGGACAGCCACTTGTCTGAAATGGTATAGGGTCTCCTGTCTGAACAGGGGGTTGGACTTAGAAGACCTCCAAGGTCCCTTCCAGCTCTATTCTGTTTGATTGATCTTACAAAGCAAGGCTGAAGAACAATATAAGTGAGAGCTGTGTAAGGTCAGAGTCACTAGCACAACAATTGCAGTGCTTACAAATGTCTGTCCAACATCTCTGAGAACATTCTGTGCCCAAATTGGCCTGATCATCTTCGGACACACCATATCTAGTCTTAACATGATTAAAACATGGAGTCAAGGTCTTCATTGACAACGATGGAAGAACATGAACATGAGATGGCAAAAAGACAAGAATGTGAAAGGAACCTTTTCATGATCCTTCATTCCTTAACTCTTGATTGTGAGCAATCTTTCAGGGCACGAGCAGGAGGCATTGAGACACATACATAGGCATCCTTTCACAACAGAATCCAGTCTTTATTCCACTAGAGAATCTCGTTCAGGCAAAATTGTAGTTTCTCCCAGCTCTCAGCAGCAAACAAAATTCAGAAATATAACAAAAGATACTTAAACTTTGTTTTTCCCACTCAATAAGCTTCCCCCAATAAGTAGCATTGGATATGGACATTGTACATGGACAGCATTCAGAATGCACAAAAGGCTATGGATTGTTCACTATGTGCTACTTGGGAAAACACTGCTATCATTTTAGATGGCTTGCACTACTTACTGTTGTCACAAGAAAGCCATTTGTTCTGCTATATAAAACAGTTATTTTCCACTATAGAAAATTTCAGAGTTACTGAAAACATATATAAGATTTAGAAGGTTCAACAACCCGGTTTAATTCTGCAGCTATAATTGGTAATCCCCCCCCCCCAAAAAAAGTGCAGATATTCATTGATCCATGTGATTTAAATGAAGTCATAAAATATGAATGCTGCCCAGTGAAAACTATTGAAGAAATAACAGACAAGCTTTCAGAAGCAAATAGCATTCTCGATTGTAGATGTTGGACATGCTTTTTCAGAAGTAAAGTTAGATGACTGAGAATGTAAGCTAATGACTTTTAATACACCATTTGGACCTAATAAATTTAAATGAATACCATTTGGCATGACTTCTACGCTTATAATATTTCAAAAAGTCATTGCAGAGATAGGAAGATTACAAGGTGTGGAAACTATAATGGTTAATTATTAAATTGAAGCAGGGGTCTCAGTGAACACAATGGAAGATTTAGCTAAGTAGTTGGGGGGGGGGAAGAGAGGAACACTTAACACTGAATTATTAGAAAGGGATGATAGTAAGTCCAGAGTAAAGTTAGTATCACTTTTTATTCTAGTATGCCCCATATTTTTATGGAAAAAGGTATTTTGATAATGAGAACCTGTTCTGCAATGATACCCCACCTCTAGAATATCATCACCCCAGAAACTAAGACTGTCCTGACCCTGCTGGCCTTTCACAAGGCATTGAAACCCTGTTCCTGCCATTAAGCTTGGGATCCTGATAGTATGGGTAAGCTCACATCTTGGTCTTGGTTTTATTAATTGAGGAGCTACTACTGTTCGTTTTAAAACTTAGAATTCGCCACCCAGACTCATGTACATAAGATATGTGGCCATGTACAATTATAAATAAAATAAAAATATTTTCCTGAAATGATGATAGTCAGGATGCTCTCGTACTCATAGTGTGGCTAAGCCCATGAACAATGTAAAACAATCCAGCCAGACTTCAGTTCTTTATTTGCTTACACCCAATAGACATAATCATACCAGACTAAAACCTTACTACTCTCATCTTTAATGGATATACCCTGGGATTCTAGGGAGTGTCTATCCTAAGTTTCTTTCATTGTTGTCCTATCCACCTCTGGGTTTTTCCTGCCTCTTGCGTCATCCCCAGATTATGGCTTTGGCAATCCCATCACATCAACTCCCTCTCCTCTCCTCTCCTCTCCTCTCCTCTCCTCTCCTCTCCTCTCCTCTCCTCCTCTCCTCTCCTCTCCTCTCCTCTCCTCTCCTCTCCTCTCCTCCCCCCTCCTCCCCTCCCCTCCCCTCCTCTCCTCTCCTCTCCTCTCCTCTCCCCTTCATTTTTAGTCCGTTCATTTAGAATATTCCAGAATTTTATTAAGGCCTGTACACCATCAAGCCATTTTCCTGACAGCTAAATGACTTGGAATGATGGATCTAAGACATCTGGGCTTCCATCACCATTTCCTGTCGTAAGACATCTGGAAAGCAAAAAGTCCCCTACAAGGAGACACTGGCCTTCTGAATTGATAGGACGCCCAGCCACACTAATTCATTCATGAGGTAGCTATTGACGATAGTTAATGTTACGTAGAAAATAAAGCTTCCAATGACATACATCCATTTTTAAGCATACAAAATAGCATTTCTGGAATGGAAAGAGCCAACCTGGGTTGTTTTTTTTTAAAATCTCTTCCTCCTGTGTGTATGTTGCAAAAGGCAGAGAGTTTCAACTGGCCTGCACTTTCTAAACAAATAGGTTTGCATTTAAATTAAGTTACAGATGTGAATGTTATTCTCCAAATTTTGTAATGCAGTTCTTGCTTCAGAAACTACATGTGCTGGGAAAAATACATACAAAAATGCAAACAAAACAAAACAAAAGACTAACTAAAAAAAGAATATTTATAAATATTTATTTATTTATAAAATCTAAACGTATTTGGGAAAGGAGTCAGGTAGACTTAAAATTAAACATATGGGAAACAGACATATATCCAACAGACATGTATCCAATAAGCAAAACAGATTCATGATTTAAAGATACTCCTAAACCCCAATTCTGTCTCTCAGCCAGTTGCTAAAAGACCCTTGCATCTCTCCCCCCCCTATTCTTTTTATCCTTGCTAAGAAAGCACAACATGTATCAATCAGCAGTGGATCATTACATATCCTTGTTTCTTTTGCAAACGTTCCTTTAGAGCACTTGGGGGAAACAAAATCTCCAGAGCTGATAGAGAAATATTGGAAGGAACAAAGGTATTCACCTTTCCTCTTTCCCATCCTTCCTCCATCTCATTGCTCTTTTTCTTCCAGCCAGGCTCCTTTGCTGAATAGAAACCAGAACTGGATAGAAAAATGGCTTTTCTAAATTCTCTACCCAATTTGTAGGCAGAGAAACCAGGTGGGCAATTACTCTGCCTTGAAGAACTTGCTGCAGTTGCTGCTCTAGCTATCCTAGCCCTGCTGTCAGATCATTTTTACAGGGAACAAGAAAAAGATTGGTGATGTCAGCCCTCCAAGGTAGACCAGACTAAGAAATCAATGCCATGTAGGACACTAATACTTTTATTGGAAGAGCTACAGTAACAGATTCTTCCTCTCTCCTTCCTTTTCCCTTTGTGTGAACTAGGAAGGAGTTCATCTGAGAGGTTTTCTCGAGTTACTTTCTTGGCCTGGGATCAGACCCTTCTTACCGTTCTTCCTTCTGTCCCTCAAGGCCACTCCCTCTTCCCTCTACAGTTAAGTATAATTTATATGAATTTGTGCTTGATTCTTTGCAACCCCATGGCCCACAGCATCCCCTGCCCCCTGTCTTCCTGTGTCTCCCAGAGTTTGCCCAAATTCATGTTGATTGGGTCGGTGATACCATCTAACCATCTCACCTTCTGCCATTCCTCTTCTTTTTGCCTTCCATCTTTCCCAACATCGGGGTCTTTTCCAATGAGACCTCTCTTCTCATTAGGTGGCCAAAGCACTTGAGCTTCAGCTTTGGTATCTGTCCTTCCAAAGGATAGTCAAGGTTGATTTCTTCTAGGATTGACTGAATTGATCTCCTTACAGTCCAAGGGATTCTCAAGAGTCTTCTCCAACACCACTATTCGAAAGCAGCAACAGGCCATGCCATTGTATTAACAGGGGAATCAATGCGATCCATGTCTGTCTCCAACTCATGCTTTTGCAAAAAAATGACCTAAATAGCAATAGCACTTAGACTTATATACAGCTTCACAGTGCTTTACAGCCCTCTCTGTTTACAGAGTCAGCATATTGCCCCCCAACAATCTGGGTCCTCATTTTACTGACCTCGGAAGGATGGAAGACTGAGTCAACCTTGAGCTGGTGAGAATCGAACTGTTGGCAGTCAGCAGAATTAGCCTGCAATACAGCATTCTAACCACTGTGCCACCATGGCTCTTAAATGCATGAGATACTTAGTCCTGGCACAGTAATGGGGAAATATCCCCAGGGATGATGGATTCAAGCAACAAACACTCAAAAGAGTAGCTCGCATTGACTCGCCTCCTTTTATTGAAAGTAATTGGTTCAGAAAGACAGAGGAGCATGGCTGAGGGTGCTACATATTCAGATAATTAAGTGATAGCTGTAATTGTCATGTGAAGCAAGACTTCACCCCTAGGCAGGTCAGCATGACTGTTTCTAAAAGGTTTCCTATTTTCAACTGTCTGAAGAACTTGCTTTCATTATAGATTGATGTCTTGCCTAAATCCAGCCAACTGATCCATCTCCTGGTTTAAACTATTCCTTCAGTGCTTACTTAAATCGGTCTTAGATTCAGTTAATCTTTGGATGCACTTTTTGGTAACTTTTGCTTGTGTTAACTTTCATCTGAATAGCCGTCTGGCTCTGGATTACTGCTTGATGTTAAAGTAATAAGCCTTGCCTTATGCACAGCATCACATCTGATCTGCTACGTCTTGTAACAACTGCACAGAACACAAATGATAGCCCATATTTTCAAAGGGCATGTGGAGATCATAAGAAAGTCTTCTAAATGCTAGTGTAATTGGGGATGGGGGCTGAATAGTCTTCTCAATTAGCCAGAGATGGAAATGTTCTCCTTTATCTAGGCCTGTTATTTGAAAATAAAATATTTATATTACAATAAAATATTTTTAGAGCAAAAAGCAAAATACTTAATTTCATTCATCTGTTTAGCAATACCAATATAATGAGCCATAATATTGATTTTTGTACATAGGATTTAAAATCTCAACTACTTTCCACTGAATTAAATGCTTCAGACTGATACTCAACCTCTTTACAGTCACATCTTTAATTTAGTTGTTATAATTAGGCATTAACGGGTGTCAGTGGTATAGCTGGTTACAGGCTATTCTGTTCTGCTTGTCTTGATTATCCCAGTTTATATGTAAAGTAAATTAGAATGAAAGACTATACAGTCCAATTACAGATAAAAGCAGCACACTGCACGGGTGTAATTAGATGCCAGCATTATTTTTCTTAGATTTTGTATCTCTGCAGGCATTTCTTGCAGTTACTGGGCTGAAGTCAGTGTTTAAAGATTTTTTTATAAAAGGTTTTGGTTGTTTCAATTGTCTTCTCTTCAACTTTTAAGAGCGTTGGCTTGCTCTGCAGTGGTTGCAAACATTCTTTGTTCTTTGCTATGTTGGCTTGCAGTTTATCCTGGGTTTTCCTAATGATGTTCAGCATCAAACTCAGTGTTCAAGGCAGCTGGAAAAACAATCACCAAATATGAAAATGTGCAGTAGTAGCTTCTGTATTCTCTATGTTTACAAAGTCAGAGTAACTCAGGCTCAAGATGTTCTGCATCTCATCTGCTTTAGTTTCACACATATTCAAATAAATCACGGGTCTATTTTGTCCAAATGCTATAATGTTGCTCTAATGTTCAAATTTGTGCACTCAGTTTCAGCCAGAATAGAGCTGAAAGGGTCCTTGGAGGTCTTCTAGTCCAACCTCTTGCTCAAGCATTTCATATTATTTCAGACAGGCTGTCCAGTCTCTTCTTAAAAACCTCCAGTGATGAAGCATCTACGGCTTCTGAAGACAAGCTGTTCCACTGGTTAGTTGTTCTCACTGTTGGGAAGTTTCTCCTTAATTCCAGATTGCTTCTCTCCTTGATAAGTTTTCATCCATTGTTTCTTGTCCTGCCCTCTGGTGCTTTGGAAAATATGTTGACCCCCTCTTCTTTGTGGCAGCCCCTCAAATACTGCAATAACTGCTATCATGTCACCCCGAGTCCTTCTTTTCTCTAGACTAGCCATACCCAAATCCTGAAACCATTCTTCATATGTTTTAGTCTCCTTTCCTTAACATGCACTTACATGCAGGAATTATCTTTGATATCATCATTTTTAGACTAAGCATAATTTTTTTTTCTTGAAAGGTAATTACATTGCATGTGTTGGGTGTGTTTGCTACTTATCTGATCGCAGAATATTACCTTTTGCAATTATGTAACAATTATACTTTCCTGTTCATTTTATTTTCTAAGAGAAGCTGAAGTAATTAAGAGTGATGTGTTTTATGGAGTCACCTGAGCACAAGAACCCTTATTTGTACATTTAAAAGCTTGCAAATAAATCAGGAAGTTACGTTGGGAAAGTAGACATAAAAGAAGTAAACAATATCAGGGAGACACATGATAAAGAATGTTTTTTTTTTTTTTAAAAAAAATCAAAACAGTAGCTATTCCATTAATCTATATTTATTACTCCATGTTACCCTGGGAAAAACAATAAAAATGTGACTTTAATCTGATAGCAACTCACACGCATATACTTATACACACTAGTTTCACAGTCAAGGTTTGCAGAGTCATTAGGGAACCAGTGCGTCTTTGTTGCATGTTGCAGCCTTAATTAGCCCTGCTCATTAATGATTGCAACACATGTAAAATAGAAAACAAAAAGATATTCCCCCCCCCCTTATTAAAGTACTTTTCAAGATTTAATTCTAGTACCTAGTGAGCTTCCAGAAGTTGGAGTGAAAGAGCAGAGTATATCCTGACCCACCGAAGTGGTTTGCTTCTTTGTTTTTGGTAAGTTTTCATTTTAAATCTATCGCCAGACCGCCAAGTCACAAACCGCCAGAAAAATTCACTAGTTGACTTGCGACATCATATAAAAACATGAGCTGATAGTCAAGAGAAGGCTTAGGAAATCTATTATCCTAAAGTAAAACAAAGATGTTATGGGCAGCATAAAAATACCTATGGTAGGAAGCCAACACAGCAATTAAAAATCCATTGCTCTTCTTCAGATAAATTTTTAGCTGTCTTTCCCCCCCCCCCTTCTTTTTTCCTGGAATGCACCAGAAATGTTATGGCAACATTTCTTGAGAATGGTGGTCGTTTGCTTGAATCCCCAGGAACTGTGCAGAGTGTTCTATAATCTAATGGTATGAATTTAAATGCTTTTGCACATTTATCAAAAGTGCAAAGTAATTCATTAACGAGTTTGCAAATGGAACATGAAGAACTTCCTCTTATCTACCCTATTTAGTTCTGTGCATGATTCAGTCTGTTTTGGAAATCTAGAAAATGAGTCGGTTCAATTGTCGGAGTGTGCACACATACACACACCTAACAGAAAAAGAGAGATGGAAGAACAACAGGGGAAACATAGAAGGAGATACATCGGGGTAGAGTGCTAATGCATCCTTAACTTTGTTAATCCCAGGACTTGGAACACATTTCCATCTTTGGATAATAAGGAAATGGAACATAGAATGTGAAGAATAACAGAATAACAGAGTTGAAAGGGATCTTAGAGGTCTTCTGGTCCAGCCCCCTGGACTTTATAGCATTCCAGACAAGTGACGGAGCACCCACAACTTCTGAAGGCAGGCTGTTCCACTGGTTAATTGTTCTCACTGTCAGGAAATTTCTCCTTAGCTCTAGGTTGGTTCTCTCCTTGATTAGCCCTTGGGTCTTGCATTCTGAGAAAGACAGATTCAGAGGACTGTCAGAATCTGCTTTAATGAAGTCACTAATAAACAAGAGGTGCAGCTTTGTCTAATTCACTCCCCAAGATTCTGCCTATTGTCCCCTCACCTTCTTAACCACCCAACTAACCAATGAGAAGCACCATAAATCTTTTTTCCTGAGTTGTACTCTGCTGGTAGAAACTTGATGGCTTGTAAGAGGTATACAGATGTTTGATTTCAACATTCTACTTAGAAATCCAAGCTAAGCATCGCAGGTAGATGTCAACTCAATCTCTGCTTAAACACTCCCCAGTGTAGGAGAGTCCAATGACTTTCTAGATCAGGGATAGGCAACCTTGGCTCTTTTATGACTCGTGGACTTCAACTCCCAGAATTCCTGAGCCAGCCATGCTGGCTCAGGAATTCTGGGAGTTGAAGTCCACAAGTCATAAAAGAGCCAAGGTTGCCTACCCCTGTTCTAGATCATTGACTCCAGGGTTGAGCTGGATGTTTTTAAGCAATCTTCTTCTTGTTTTTGTTATGAAATTGATTTCTTGCATCTTCAAGCCATGACTGGGGTCCTGATCTCTGAGATGAGGTGCTTGTAGATTACAAACGTTTCAGGTGTTTGTAGATTACCCTTGAACACAAAGAATACTCTTTTGTGATTTCTTTTGTCCAACATTGCTTTTTGTGGTTTTTGGTTTAATGCCAGGTTGGGAAACACCCATTCTCATTATGAATATGGAAAAAGTCTCAGCTGTAGAGGAAGCTGTGTTTGCACGAAATGGCTATGTTTAGGGGAAAATTCAAGAAATAAAATGCAAAAAATAGGAAAAATAACTTTTATGAACAAAGCCAAAGCTTCCCTTAGTGAATAGGTCCCCATGCTATCATTATCATACACATTTCCAGTCCTCCTAACATTTATTTGTTCAAAGTGAATATTAACACTGTAATTTACTACCTAATTACAATTTTATAGTAATAACTGAAAATGTGACACTAAAATGCCAGCCTGGCTTTTAGAAAGTTCTTTGTGGGACGGAAAGTAACTTTTGTCAATAATATAATAGCACTGCAAAGTATAGAAATATAGCATTACATTTGCTTCTGACTAAAGTTAATGTTGCAAACGCTCAGGGAAATTAATTTTTGCTCAGACGTTTTTATTATTTACAAATTTCTCACCGACTGTTTCCTAGTGACAAATTTAAGACAAATGTAAGTGGGATTATATCTGGAATGGGCCCATTTTCAGTTCTACCAATATTGCAAAAGTAATAATATAGGATTATGACATGCTAAAAGTTCTATGAAATGTCATCAACTTTGATTGTCTTTCACTGAAAAGATTTTTTTTTTTACAAACTAATAATAATAATTGCTTGGTTGCTAGTTTTTAAGTAATGGCAAGAAAACCTGTTTGTTTTTGAGCATGGGATTATTACAAACAAAGGCCACAGGAGAGAGGTGTGAACATTTCTGGATTGGTTTAGTTCTGGGTTTGTTTGTTTTTTAAGGGAATATAGGTTGTGAGAAATCTGGCATAGTTTCAGCTATCTATTTAGCCTTATTTTCTAAAATGTGTGCCTCCACAGAAAATTTTGCCACTGGATTTCAGTGTGGCTGCTAGCTGGGGAATTCTGGGAACTGAAGTCCATATATCATCAAATGGCCAAGGCTGAGAAACACTGATATAGACTATTGGTTTCCCATCCCTTCATCCTTTATTCATAATGCTCAGAATCTCCTCACAATTTGGGAGGAGATTGTATTTGTTTCATATGATAGAAACAGGTGACTATTAAATGCACAGGAGCTATACTCATTGTGATTATGATATTTCGAATGAATTATATCAAGTGTATTTTTTGTCCTTGTTCTACCATCTTTGTGTCTGGTCCAGAATCGAATGAGGTCTATTGGTCCAAGAATGACTGCATATCCTCACTTTTGTTGGATTGTTAGTCTAATTCAGTCAAGGCAGCTTGGGAAAATTTGTAGTTGAGAGTCTGTGCATTGATTCAGAAGCATTCAGAATAAATCAATGAACACAGAACATAGAACAATAGGGTTGGAAAGGAGGTCTTTTTGTCCAACCCATTGCTTGAGCAGGAGTCATATACCATTCTGGATAAATGGCTGTCCAATCTCTTCTTGAAAACCTCCAATGATGGAGTTCCCACAACCTCTGGAGGTAGGCCGTTCCACTGATTAATTGTTCTCATTGTCAGGACATTCCTCCTTAGTTCTAGGTTGGATTTCTCTTAATGGTCTTCCAACTGTTACTTCTTGTCCTGCCTTCAGATGCTTTGGAGAATAGGTGGACTCCCTATTCTCTGCGACAGCTCCTCAAATCCTAGAAGACTTCTATTTGAATTGAATGATTCAGTTTGACTTTCCAATATGATTTAGAGATTTGATCATCCGGCTGAATCTTCTAGTAGTGCTGAAATGTTGCTGCTAATGGTCAGAAATGGAACACTTGCACCGATCTTTGGGGAATTTTCTCTCCTTTGCACAGTGTAGAGAATCCTCAAGCTATATCTCAATTATTTTATACAGGACACTTTATCACATATATCACTTATTGTGGTCATTTCAAAAATGTGGATACAGGTTTTGAGGGAAAAAGTCTTTTTGGTTACAAACTAAATTGTGGAGCTGTTTTTCCTGCTTTTCAACCCATCAGATAAAACTGAAGCCCAAGTGGCCACCGTCATTTAACAAGATCCCATAATCATGTGGGAAAGATCATTGTGTTTGCCAAAAATCCTTTTGTCATCAGATGGAAATGGCCACTTCAATCTGCTCCCAAGCCATTTCAAAAAAGGTGGCTGAGCAGCGATCTGAAAAGGATAGGAATATCTGGATCAAGTTCATTTAACTCTATAATGAGGGTCTAATTTCGTCATGGCGGGAAACAGAATTTGATTTGATAGTCTCAAAGGTGCTTTTTCAAAAGGCAACTGGACTATTTTTCCTTGAGGAAGAAGACATTTTGCCTCTCATCCAAGAAGCTTCATCGGTTCTAGCACCATCCTGCCAGAACTGATGAAACTTCTTGAATGAGAAGCAAAATATCTTCTTTCTCAAGGGAAAAAAAAACAGTCCAGTTGCCTTTTGAAAAAGCACCTTTGAGACAATTATGACTGAGAATCTCCACAGACATTTTACCTGAGAGGTACTTGTCTAAGCTTTCGCCTCCTCATATAACAATATTTAAATGTTTCTGTCTTTATATATTTATCAGTATTGATTGTACTACAGTAATAGCATCTGGGGAAGCAATAATCAGCTAGAACAAGACTTTGCAATGAGTGCCGATACATAGTGTGCTGCAAGTTTTGAACAATCTTTTCTGGAGTACCAGTAAATTTGGACACTCCTTTCATATATCAGAAACTAAAGTTTGGGCCCCCAGGGGCCCAAATGATTGTTGCCTCTGCCCTTTACTGCAAAAGGGCTGTTCATTATAAAGGAGAAATCTCCAAATATGCTTAAGGCATTAGACTCTAAAGAGGTTTCTCTATTGCAAAGGAGTGGGAAAAATAGGTTAAAGTGCAGAGAAGCTGCTGTAATGAAGTTACTAAAGTGAGCAAGTCTGATGAATGTTGACACTGTTATAACAGAACATCACTGGCAAAATTACTTTGCTGGGCCTTCAAACTCTTCAGCTTTCAAGTGTTCTGTCAAATAAGCCCATTAGCAAACTAATATTTAGAGGAGTCTTTTTAGGATAATTTCTAATTGGGAATTGTGGAAATGAACTCATGTAATTGAGCATTGTATTTGTGGGCAAGAGACAGGTGGAGTAGGGTAGGGAAACTATTTCATCAAAGGTCCTTATAAAAGAGCTGAAGTTCAGATAATGTTAATGTCTCAGTATTTCTTCTTCTTCTTCTTCTTCTTCTTCTTCTTCTTCTTCTTCTTCTTCTTCTTCTTCTTCTTCTTCTTCTTCTTCTTCTTCTTCTTCTTCTTCTTCTTCTTCTTCTTCTTCTTCTTCTTCTTCTTCTTCTTCTTTCTTCTTCTTCTTCTTCTTCTTCTTCTTCTTCTTCTTCTTCTCTCTCTCTTCTTCTCTCTCCTCCTCCTCCTCCTCTCCTCCTCCTCCTCCTCCTCTCTCCTCCTCCTCCTCTCCTCTTCCCTCCTCCCTCCTTCCTCCTCCTCCTCCTCCTCCTCCTCCTCCTCCTCCATCTATTGTCTGTTCTGTCTGTCTGTCTGTCCTGTCTATCTATCTCTATCTATCTATCTATCATCTATCTATTCTATCTATCTATCTATCTATCTATCCTATCTATCTATCTATCTATCTATCTATCTATCTATCTATCTATCTATCTATCTATCTATCTATCTATCTATCTATCTATCTATCTATCTATCTATCTATCTATCTATCTATCTATCTATCTTTTAGCACCTTTATGCATTTCTAATATTGTTTCCCTTAACTTTTTAAACAATACAAAGGTCATATGATATCAAGCCAGGTTGCAAGGTTTATGAACGTGTAGGGAATTGGCCTTAATTTCAGCAACAGGCTGAACCATAAACATTATTGATTTGTGATTTTATGAATATTCAATGAATTAATGGTTGATTTGGAAAGAAAAAGTTTTGCTCTAGGAATCTGATACTTTTGGTGTGTGCTGTCTTGTGTGCAGGGGTGCCATCATGCATCATCCACATAAGGCAAGTGAAAGGATCATCTGTCTTTAGGGAAATGGTTGTCCACATTCTCAGTGAAAGGTCAATAACTGGGGGGTGTTAATTAATCCAGCTGGGCACACAGCAGCCAAGGTTTAACAATGTCCAAGTTTTTAATAATGATGATAGATTTTAAAGACCATCCTCCGAGCTGTGGAATCCCATCTGTTTCGAGGTGCGGGCCTGAAGATTCTGTACCACCATTAAAACTTAGTGTTTTCTTCAAAAATGGAGATGTATCACTGCACAGCAATAGTAAAGGCAAAAAAGATAATTGTCTGCATGTTCTGAGGCCAAGATAGCAAGAGAATCAAGCAATCCATTTGCTAAAAAGATCACGGAAACTAAAGGTCAACTGGTGACTCACCGCCAGTTGTGAGCCTGTCTAGGCCACAGTTCAGGTAAAAGACATGGTGTCAAAATCCAAAGGCAGGAGTTGAGAGCCTGCCTAAGAGCCAAGAAGTGGAATTTCTGACAGGTGAAAAAAAATCTAGATAGGAACAAAGCGAAATATATTCGTGTTGCAACATTGACTGCTAACTCACCACACTTCCTGAATTTGTGCAATGCACCAGCTAAGTTATAGTTAGCTAGTTTATGGTGGAACAGTCATTGAGCTTCCTGAATGATATGAATTGAGGAGATGTCTTCAAAAAGGAGTCTGCTGCTAAGGCAGGATGAAGTCAGTCTAAGGTGTTCTGGCATGAAATGGATGTTTACGCTGGAGGAAGACCTCCCACGAGAATGTTCTAGATAGCATGGAGGAGCCTTCAGAGCCTGGAAATCTCCAGGCTCCAATTGGACCATTGCAGGTCTGCCCCTCTTAGCTGGGACAGGAAGTTTGGTAATGCCATGGCTATTTTTTGTGTGGTTGCCAGGAAGACCAAATGCCTCATTAGTGCAGCTTGGTCTAAACTTATTGTGTACAGCGTGTTTGTGTGTGTGTGTGTGTAGAACATGAGGTGTAGGTGTACACACACACACACACACACCTCATGGAAGGTCAATTATGGGTCTTCCAGTAGTTGATACTCCCAGTCAGATACAAAACTAAAGGATTCCCAAGACTGGCCTGGATGGCACTTTCCACCATCGTGCCCGAGGAATGACTTTCACTAAAACACTTCTGGAGGTTGGAAATCACACTGGCCCATCCACAGAATTATTTAGAGGGCAATATTCCTGTGACTAGAACTTCAAAAGAACGTTTCAACATCTAGGTCAGGATTAAAGGGTGGCAGATTCGGGTATTTAATGTCCAGCACCACACAAAATATGAAGCTCACTGCAGAGGACTTCTGGAGCTCACAACATCAAGGTTGGCAGGGACAGTTTGATTTCCCACAGAGAGATGACTCTAAGTGAGCAGAAACTACCCTGTGTTATAGTACGTGTAGACCAGGGGTCCTCAGATATGGCCACTTTAAAACTTGTGGACTTCAACTCCCAGAATTCCCCAGCCAGCATGGCTGGCTGGGGAATTCTGGGAGTTGAAGTCCACAAGTCTTAAAGTGGCCAGGTTTGAGGACCCCTGGTGTAGGCTATAACTAAGACTGGTTCTGAGGTTGAGGCACTATAAAAGCTTATTGTAGGGGTCCTGTTTCTAGACCAACATAATTTTCTGACTAAGGATGGGAGAGCAGCACTTTACCACAGATGTGAGAAACAGTCTTTCAGGGTTTCCAGTCAATCACTCAATTCACTCATCATTCTAAGCCACGGTTAGCTTAATCTTGGTTCAATGGATAAACAAAATTAGTTGGGTCGACACAGTATGCTAAGTCATAAATCAGGCTTTGTGTAATGACTGTGTCCCCCCCGATCATACAATACGCCTGTTTTCTTTGGGATATGCCCTCTATTAAAGTTCTCTAGAGAGAGTAGAGGCGATCCTCCAAATCTGAAGGGCTGTCACCAAGATAATGGAACAAATTTGTTTTCTGTTCCTCCAGGGAGTAATAGACAAGACGACAGTTTCAAGGAACATAAAGAAGGAAGAGGAGGAAATTTAGATTTTATTTTTTTAAAAAAAAAACAAACAAAAACAAAATCTTCCTGATGGTGCGAACTAGTCTGCAGTAGAAAAACCAGTGGACTCTTCACTCTAAATATAAAGCAGAAGCTGTCTTGCTCACCGTCCTCTGCAGTAGGATGGATTAGTTGACTTTTGAGAGTCCTTTGTATTGCACGGTTTTATTAGTCTTTGCAGTCCCAAAGATCAAAACAGGAAAAGAGTTGAGAGAAGAATGTTTGTCTAGTCTCACATTTTGTGCTCACTGTAGTGAAAGGTGATCCGAATCAGGGAATTGGAGAAGGAGGGGGCAAAGCATATTTGGAAAGACGAGCCCAGAAGGAACAGAAGCAGAAAGTAGCGGAGAGCAAGGTTTCTGCTAGGAGAAGCAGACTAAGCTTCTGTAAGCAATTTTGTGTAATTTTGTTATTGTAAATAATCTGGGTTCAACTAAAAGTCTCGAGTGCTTCCTACTGAGCAAGCAATAGCTGGATCTGGAGCAGTGATTTTTCCCCTCTTGGCTTGCTATCAATAGCATGGAGGTATCTCCTTTGCAAAGAATCTCTTGCATGTCCTCTCCCTTTTCTTTAGAGGATTGAATACATTTATTTCAGTTCTCTCTCTCTCTCTCCCTCTGCTTAAAGGTTTTTTTTATTGTAGAAAATATCAATACTAATTTGGACTTTTAATTGAACAAAAAACAGTAGATGTGAAGTTGATAAATAAAGGGTCTTCTTGCCATCCCTTGGGGGATCTACAGCCTGCTCATGATTTCTGAAGCATCTCCCACGACTGTTTCTATTTTGACTTGCAGTTTCTGTAACTACGTGATTTCTGTTCTACTTCCCCACCCTATATGCATATACTGTATGTTTCAGAATTTACTCTCATAAACCTAAACAACGGGTGCAATTTGTCTTGATAAAATAACTTAGAATAAGAGGGTTGGAAGGGACCTTGGAAGTCTTTTAGTCCAATCCCCTGCTCAAGTAGGAGACCCTATACCATTCTGGACAAAT